>NMRB01000052.1:148318-163876 GCA_002633025.1 Notospermus geniculatus
GAATAATTTCACTGTTTTCATGCTGATTTCGGACATTTTGCAAATGCTCTTTGTTTTCCTAATTAATGAAGCTTATGTCACATTTTTCTTTCATGATTATCTAGTTCACATTATAAAATATTATACCTGAAGTTATCATGAAAATCAAACAACTGCAACATAATGAAAAATTAGTTGGGAAAATGGTTCCAAAAGTGAACAGCCCTTTTTCAAAAGTTAAGTTTTTCATGATATTTTGAAATTGTGATATCTTTGTGATATTTTGCCAATAATTTTCAATCTCTCTACATTTCGACTAAAAGTCATTAAATGAGGCCCAACACGTGCAAGTGCAACTGATAGGTATTTTCTAAATATTTTTCCTATAATTTCTCATAGGGTATGAATAAATTTGAGGTCGCCTGTATGCCCATTTGAACATTGGCAGATCACACTAATTGCAGTCGATATTGCCTTGTACCTACCTTTAATTTCTTTCTTTCAGGGAGCGGACATAATAGTTTTCCCTGAGATCGGCATCACTGATATTTTGGCAAACAGAGACGAACTTGAACCCGTCAGCCCAGAATGCCGAGACCCAGACGTTGAGACTTGGATTCCATGCGACCGTCCTGATGTGCCCAAAGTTTATCCTTTACAGCGCTTGAGTTGTATGGCGAAAGAGAACAACATATACATGATTGCGGGCCTGATAACGTCAGCTCCTTGTAAAGGGAAACCTGGATGTCCGGCAGATGGCAGATACAGCTATAACACTGCTGTGGTATTTGACAGACGGGGAAAGTTGTTCCTTAGATATTACAAGACGCATCTCTTCTTCGAGGTCGTGAACAACGTTCCACAAGAAGCACAGATTCCAGTTTTTGATACAGATTTCGGTAGATTTGGTCTCTGTATCTGTTTTGATTCTGTCTTCAAATTCCCCATGGTGGACCTGATACAAAAAGTTGGGATAA
Source organism: Notospermus geniculatus (assembly GCA_002633025.1). Lineage (NCBI taxonomy): Eukaryota > Metazoa > Nemertea > Pilidiophora > Heteronemertea > Lineidae > Notospermus > Notospermus geniculatus. The sequence goes on from NMRB01000052.1 coordinate 149,275, forward strand.
AGAATGTGTTGTTTCTTACCTACTGGATTGACGAAATAATTCCTGCCCTTGTCTGGCAGCAAGGGTTTGCAGCTGGAAACAACGTAAATTTTCTTGCAGCGAATGCGCATGATTTAGACCTGAGGACAACGGGTAGTGGGATTTTTTCAGGAAAGAATGTCCTCGAATCGGTGCACGGTCAACCAAAACCTCTCATAGCTAAAGTACCCGTCAGTGGCCCGAAGACAGAAACATTTCACAACTGTCACATGTGTACGATGGCATCAGACCCTGTACAAAAATACACAATACGGCCAGAACCAGAGGACACGTTTTATGGACGCTATTTGTGGATGCCGACGAAATTTACCCCGCTGGTCAAAGGCCATGATAACATTACCGTTTGTGAAGATGGCTTGTGCTGCACACTTTCCTACAAAATCCGATCCAATCCTAATGATGAGCTTTATGCGTTTGGTGTTGGCAGCCGCCACATGTGTACTGAAAGAGGAAGAGATACACGAGGCCAACGTACTCAACTTGGAACACAAATTGTTCATGCAGGTCTGCACAGTAATGAAATGTCCGACTAAGAAAAGGAACTCATGTGGAGTGATTTCTCCGGATGCGACCACGTCATTTGACAGCTTTGAAATCAAAGGAAATTTCTCTTCTCAGAGTTTATACCCATCAGTCGTGAACGCCGGCATGACCTTTCCCGGAAGTGACGAATGGTACCATTGTCCAGGTTGTGGGCGTTTGTGGAGTGAGACCGCGACAAAGCGCCCCCTGGTTTCCGCTTCGTTTACAGGAAGAGCTTATGAAAGAGATGTGATGGATCCTAGGATGCCTTAGAGAGAGTCTAACGGGGATCGGTCCTGTAAATGGACGCCGACGCCTATTGTGTGGGAAATTAACACGTATTGTCAGTATTGATGCAGTGGGCTACAGGGTCCCCGCATTGTCATGAATAGTTGAACCATAAAATTTTCCTATGCACTTCTTATGGCATAAGATTGGGAGAAATGACACTGCACACATAGCCCTACCGCTAGCACCCTCAGTGAATGATTCTTGTGGTTAGGGTTTACTCTAAACGGTCCAATGCACATTGTTTTCTAACCAGCTGAACCTTGGTTTGAAATTGAACATACAACTAGACCTTGATTTGAAATAGAACACAGGCACAGGCGTGGGATTGGCTGGAAGTGTCCTGTCAATAAAACGCATGTCAATAGCCAGACTTCACCAACAATACCAAGGTCTGCCTGACAACCGAAGGTCCGCCCATCGAGCTCCAGATGACTTAAACGTACTATAAGGACGAGCCTATATTAGCAACAGGGTTTTCGAATAGCCTCAATCATGTCAATCAGGATGCAATGTTCCTGATGGATCCCACATTAATCATTTCTTCATGGCTCGTCCAACTTCTGGTCTGCCCAGCCCTGTCTGCAAAATGTGCCAGAAAGCCAAGGTTTTTCCATTGAAGCCCAATTAAAATCACCACAGGGTGGCCTAGATTTCCCTAGTATTGTACGAAAAGCATTTTAGTCTATGCAATGCTGTTTCCATATAAGCTACGTCTACATGAGCATCTTAAAGCTGACAGGTCAGATATACACTCCGACTTGTATGCAAAAAAATTTACGCTCAACTTCGGCAGTCCACGAGGCTGCCGAAGTCGAGCGTTCGGTAATGTTCGTAATGTACACTAAGCTTCCTACCTTGAAACACCCATCACACCCTGCGCATAACAACTACGTCATCATTCACTCGCATGATCACCGGAAGTGAAGGATCGAGGGCTCTCTGATAATCCAACACTCGAAACTTCAAAATGGAAAAAGGAAAATTTCCCGGCGAATTTGAGATAATCGCCGTCGTAATGATAGCATGTCGCATTGAATCCAAACACATTGAATAAACAAAATATCCGATTAGTTATCAATGACCGCGGATGCTACACAAAAATAAGTAGTCAACACAAAGATTGATGTATCAAGAGAATGCATTAGAGTCGCCTCGTCTGCGTCTACACTGAGGTCGCCATTGCCGCGCATAGGCAATGCCACATACACCTAGGCCTATTACCAGTGGGTTACCTAACATGGGGAATGTAAGGAGTTTGGTTGTCCAAAAGCGTAACAACTATTATTCAGGCCTATTGTCTAGTCCATTGTGATTGAATGAATGGTTTGGCAGTATGGTTTACAGGCCTATCTCCTTTGAATGACAGAACTCCTAATTCCCCTTTCGGTTCTCCATAGTGTCACGCGATTACAACTTTGGGCGNAATATGGTTCCCGATCTTGATGATCGGGAACGATAACTATTCGTATTTGTCTCTCATTTCCGATAATAAGCAAGAAGTCAATCTCCCGAATTCACGAATTTTCGACCCCAACCCAAACTCTAGAAAAGACTGAGCTGAAACCCAAATGTAGAACTAACACCTGACAATTGCTCACTCATCCTGTCTACACAGGTGTTAGTTCTACATTTGGGTTTCAGCTCAGTCTTTTCTAGAGTTTCAGATTGTAAAGTTCCACTTGAAAAAGACACCGGTTGGGGTCGAAAATTCGTGAATTCTGGAGATTGACTTCTTGCTTATTATCATTTTGTGTGTCAATTTTGTGCTTTTCTGTATCTTGTCTCTCATTTCCCCTGTTTCAACCTCTCGAGTTGACAGGTAATAGTCAGCTGAGCGCAAGGCTCGTGGGCCTCTTGTTATAATTTGCGAAACTATGTTGAAAATTGCCCATAAAATGTTATTCCGTTACCAGAGAATTGCCCGTTTGCGTGTACGCATATCATGCGATGCGTGGTATTCACGAACTACGTCGAACGACCAAAAATTACTTACGAGCAAGAATGTTTGCCTCTTGTGCTGCTGAACACTTTTTTATCTGTCTGCTTCAAACCACTTTAAGTCACTTTCAGTCAATAACCGTGATACAGTCTACGTCATTGTTAATCTGCCTATCGAAGTTGCATGACTGATTGTCGCGTTGTCAGGGAAACTGTAAGTTAAATCGAAAAACCGTAGTTTAATCACATCCTGGATAGGTTTTCTGACAGTCTGACTGGTGTCCACAGGAAAGTAAAGAGAAAAACAAACGAAGGTTCATTGACTTTGGTAATCGAAATTAGGCCGCCATTTTATATATCGCTTAGCACTACGGGCTAGGAAATGTACATCCTCGCACCCAGGGTCTTCACAACCAGCTCCCCAACTCGTGCTTGGTTCAGACCCTGGCGACATCCATGCCATTTCGTTGGGGAAGCAGCGGAGTGCTGAACTCCGCCGAATCCAGCCAATCACAGTGAAGCTTGTGTCTCGTCTTGGTCATATCCCAAAATGGCAGCTGTGAAAATTTTTCGATTCGCTGACAAACTCGCTGAGTTTCTGATTGTTCCTGAATTAACTTCGCGTCAACATGATTCTCAGGGATTATCTAGACAACGAGGACGTACCAATGGGATCAGAACACGAAGGTATGATCCAGTTCATGTGTTTGGGACAGCTGTCATTCGACAGCGTGCATAAATTATGGAGTGAGATACAATGCTATGAGCCTGGTATCCGGTAACTCGTAACACCAGATCTATGTGCAGACGTTGTAGCACTAGGCGCGATATTTGTCTTACATCAAGTGGCATCTCCCCACTGCTTTACATGGTTTATTTGTGAATTACCAACTGGCGAGTACACACGAGGGAATGTCCATCTTCCCCACCGAAATGGGGTAGATGTCCTCAGGGCATTGAGGGAGGGTACGACCGTAAATAACCTGAGATTCTCAGGATGGGAAATGTATGGCAAGACAAGTCTAATGCTTTAGCAGCCATCTAAAAACCTTGACGTTGTATATAGATGTAACACTTTTGATCGAAGAAAGTATTTGATAACAACATTTCAAATTGGGGCCTATTCCTTTAAAGTACAAATTCAATTAAGCTTAATGAAGAAGTATGTAAATGAATTGGTCCATTGACCATGTGCTCACCTGTGGGTGAATGTACCAGAAGAACAGATGACAGTTGCGTTTTCGGCTTCAGCCACCTAGTGGCCAAGCGAAGAATCGAATTGGACCGAAACTTGGTGTCATTTTGGTCATCTGCAGCCATGAAACGTGCCACCTAATGGCAAAATTTCGAACTTTGACCTCTGTGACCTTGAAAAAGATGTCAAATCAAAAACCCGTATTGTAAGCCCATTAGAAGTACCTGCGATAAAAATTTGCGGGAAAATTGGATGGAAAGAATTCCATCCAACATGATTTTGCAGAATAGGTTTCGTCCTATTTTTGTTTGACCAAACTAGGAAATTTGATCGTGTGTACTGGAGCAGGATTTTTGTTGCATGATTTACCCTATCAAGCCCAGTGCATTCACTGCTAGTTTTAGTAATGCTGAAAGGGTAAATGTCATCCTGGGTATATACAAAGATTACCCAGGATCTCAATCTTCACTAACACAATACCCTGGTGTACTTTCGGTAGCCGAACATCACCCAGCATCGTAGTGTGACACCTGGATTCGAGGTTGTCTTGCCAGTGGTCAGGTGACCGCCTGAAGAATGTCATGAACAGCTACACTCAACAAGTACCACGGCGCGAGACCGCGAGATTCCACGGGGTTTCTAAACAGGACTCGTTCCTAGGGACAGATTGCGGAAGCTGGGTCATGTTCGGCTACCGAAACTACACCCAGGGTATTGTTTTAGTGAAGACTGAGATCCTGGGTAACCTTTGTATATATATACCCAGGACGACATTTACCCTTTCAGCTTTAGTAACCCTTCTATTATTGCCAACGGGGATTGGATTTGATGACATCATCCTGTATACCTGGCAGCCATTTTTCAAAGAATGTTTGATGAATAAGATTGATCGTGTGTGGTGGGGGCCAAATTTGATCAAACATGTTTGACAAAAAAGTTGGACCAAAATGTTGTATCGTGTGTATTGGCCATTAGGCCTAGTGAGTTTTCGTAACCGCCGAGTTAGGCTCTACAAAATGTACAGTATGCATTCAAAAAAGGTTCGGAAAAAAATCTGGCGGGCCGCTCATTCTCAACCCAGATAACTGTTACTTATGATTGGTATTAGCATTTGGATTCTGTCATGTTAACTCAATTGTTCGGTTGAACGTAAAAAACAAACAACTGACTTACGCCGAATGGGTCAATGTCGTCCTGGGTATACCTTATGTTTACCCAGGATCATCCTGGGTAATCCTTTTCTTTACCCAGGACGGCCCTGGGTAAACATAAGGATCCTTAACTTTACCCAGATTGGAGTTCCCGAGTGGTGTAGTGAGGTTGATATTCAGCGTAAATCATGAAATGAAGGGTGGCCTCGAACTAGGCCTATAGCTCCTAAGTCCTTGAGAATTTACTATCGGTCCCTTTTGAAAAGTTGTAGGGATTGGTCTTTTCTCCNGAAATTAGGCCGCCATTTTATATATCGCTTAGCACTACGGGCTAGGAAATGTACATCCTCGCACCCAGGGTCTTCACAACCAGCTCCCCAACTCGTGCTTGGTTCAGACCCTGGCGACATCCATGCCATTTCGTTGGGGAAGCAGCGGAGTGCTGAACTCCGCCGAATCCAGCCAATCACAGTGAAGCTTGTGTCTCGTCTTGGTCATATCCCAAAATGGCAGCCGTGAAAATTTCTCGATTCGCTGACAAACTCGCTGAGTTTCTGATTGTTCCTGAATTAACTTCGCGTCAACATGATTCTCAGGGATTACCTAGACAATGAGGACGTACCAATGGGATCAGAACACGAAGGTATGATCCAGTTCATGTGTTTGGGACAGCTGTCATTCGACAGCGTGCATAAATTATGGAGTGAGATACGATGCTATGAGCCTGGTATCCGGTAACTCGTAACACCAGATCTATGTGCAGACGTTGTAGCACTAGGCGCGATATTTGTCTGTTACATCAAGCGGCATTTCCCCATGCCCAGTGCTTTACATGGTTTATTTGTGAATTACCAACTGGCGAGTACACACGAGGGAATGTCCATCTTCCCCACCGAAATGGTGTGGATGTCCTCCGGGCATTGAGGGAGGGTACGACCGTAAATAACCTGAGATTCTCAGGGTGGAAAATGTATGGCAAGATTATTGTAATGCTCTCTTGGAAGGTGTCAGCAGCCAGCTTATTCAGACCCTTCAGAGAGTCCAGAATGCTGCTGCACGTGTCATCACCAGGACTAAAAAGCGTGAACATATCACCCCAGTTCTCCTCGACCTCCACTCGCTTCCAGTCAGATACAGAATAAAATACAAGACCATCATCCATGCCTTCCGTGCTTTCCACTCAATGGCGCCATCATACATTGCTGAACTGGTCCCTCCATATTGTCCTGGCAGGGCTCTGCGGTCATCCCAGCAGAGACTGCTCACTTTGCCAAGACACAGGACAATCTACGGAGAGCGATCTTTTCGCGTGGCAGCGCCGAGGGCGTGGAATGAGTTGCCGGTGGAGTTAAGGAGTATCGATGACTTTGGTGCTTTTAAGAGGGCCTTAAAAACATATCTTTTTAACCATGCGTACTTTTGTTGATCATACTTTTGATTCTAGTTTTTATTCTAATTGTAATTGTTTTACGCTCTAGCTTATGTTTTAATCTGTCTGCACCTATCACCTCCTATGTGAAGTGCCTTTGAGCATTTTTAATGATAAGGGCACTATAAAATATGTTTTAATAATAATAATATTAATAACAAGTCTAATGCTTTAGCAGCCATCTAAAAACCTTGACGTTGTATATAGATGTAACACTTTTGATCGAAGAAAGTATTTGATAACAACATTTCAAATTGGGGCCTATTCCTTTAAAATACAAATTCAATTACGCTTAATGAAGAAGTATGTAAATGAAATGGTCCATGGACCATATGCTCACCTGTGGGTGAATGTACCAGAAGAACAGATGACAGTTGTGTTTTCGGTTTCAGCCACCTAGTCATGCTAGTGACCAAGCGAAGAATTGAATTGGACCGAAACTTGGTGTCATTTTGGTCATCTGACCTAGGGGAATATAATAATGTACCAAGCTTCAGGTCAATAGCCCTTGCAGCCATGAAACGTGCCACCTAATGGCAAAATTTCGAACTTTGACCTCTGCGACCTTGAAAAAGATGTCAAATCAAAAACCCGCATCATGTAAGCTCATTAGAAGTACCTGCGATAAAAATTTGCGGGAAAATTGGATGGAAAGAATTCCATCCAACATGATTTTGCAGAATAGGTTTCGTCCTATTTTTGTTTGACCGAACTAGGAAATTTGATCGTGTGTACCGGAGCAGGATTTTTGTTGCATGATTTACCCTATCAAGCCCAGTGCATTCACTGCTAGTTTTAGTAACGCTGAAAGGGTAAATGTCGTCCTGGGTACATGTATATACAAAGATTACCCAGGATCTCAATCTTCACTAAAACAATACCCTGGGTGTAATTTCGGTAGCCGAACATCACCCAGCATCGTAGTGTGACACCTGGATTCGAGGTTGTCTTGCCCGTGGTAAGGTGACCGCCTGAAGAATGTCATGAACAGGTACATTCAACAAGTACCACGGCGCGAGACCGCGAGATTCCACGGGGTTTCTAAATAGGACTCGTTCCTAGGGACAGATTGCGGAAACTGGGTCATGTTCGGCTACCGAAACTACACCCAGGGTATTGTTTTAGTGAAGACTGAGATCTTGGGTAACCTTTGTATATACCCAGGACGACATTTACCCTTTCAGTTTTAGTAACCCTTCTATTATTGCCAACGGGGATTGGATTTGATGACATCATCCTGTATACCTGGCAGCCATTTTTCAAAGAATGTTTGATGAATAAGATTGATCGTGTGTGGTGGGGGCCAAATTTGATCAAACATGTTTGACGAAAACGTTGGACCAAAATGTTGTACCGGTATCGTGTGTATTGGCCATTAGGCCTAGTGAGTTTTCGTAACCGCCGAGTTAGGCTCTACAAAATGTACAGTATGCATTCAAAAAAGGTTCGGAAAAAAATCTGGCGGGCCCCTCCCTCTCAACCGAGATAACTGTTACTTATGATTGGTATTAGCATTTGGATTCTGTCATGTTGACTCAATTGTTCGGTTGAACGTAAAAACCAAACAACTGACTAATCTTACCTTGACAAAATCCAAATGCTTGTTGATGGCTGTGCAAACGACCAATAGCTACCTCGAGAGATTTGTTGATATTTTTCTAATGAAGCTTTAATGATTTTTGCAATGAGATATCAGAGAAAGTAGTTCAGTGACGTTTTGACAGTATAGTAGAGTGGACCGTATTCTTCTAATAATCACAACATAGCGAATGGTCGATAGGACAACATGCGAAGGTTCACTTTGCTGATTGGATATTGAGAAATTCTCGCGGGATATTGACTCAACATCTTCCATAAATAATAAAGTTTTCTGGACGAAGGAATCAGATTGTTGGTGGCTTTCAGACGACTGACATGAAGAACAAATCATATACCCGCATTCACAATTTGGTCGCCGAGACTGGAATCATCATGGTAAGCAATCCATGGCATCCCTTTGTTCGATTTCATAAGGACTGTAGCAAAATTATTCCGAAGCCCAAAGAGACGAAATTGTTCATCTGGGGGAGGGGAATAAAAAAAATCACCAGGGTCATTAGTCTTTTTTTTGGGGGGGGGGGGAGTAAGTGGGAGTTTAGTAGAGAATACAGTAATGCGGTATCGATGGAAATTGTCTCATTGCAAATAATGATGAATGTTTTGTATTTGTTGCAATCGATGTTTTGAAACTCTGTCCTGTTCTTGATGAACCTGTAGGCCTACCGATGAGACAGGGATCTAAGTCCACTGGAATCTAAGTCCGGATTATTCTCTTCATTCCATGTCCGATTGGCGCGAGGTTTATGGCCAATATCTCCGCAACGTTTGGGTCAAATGTTTTGTCAAATTGACCCAGCTGTTGCAGAGATATCGGCCGAAAACCTCGCGCCAATCGGATGTGGAATGAAGTACATGTAGTTGTTCAGTGAAGGATTAGGATATGGCTGTAAGAAACCGTGAGCAAGGTGACCATTCGAATACAACCCACAATAGCAGCCTATTGTAACTCAGCCTTGCATTCCTAGGACTGCCATTCCTTTCCCGCCGGTGCAGATTGCTGTTGGCCAGTCAAACTGTATTAAGGCTCGTTTCCACAGACGCGTTTCACGCTGCGTGATGCTTCGAATCTTTTGTTATTTTCCGCCGCTCTGCTTCCAAACAATGGGCGAAGCGTCAAAACGCTCACGCTACCGCTTCTGTGGAAACGGGCCTTAAGGCCCGTTTCCACTAGAGCGTTTTACGCCGCGTGATGCGTCAAATCTTTTGTTATTTTCCGCCGCTCTGCTTCCAAACAATGGGAAAGCGTCAAAACGCGGCGTAAAACGCTCAAGTGGAAACTGGCCTTTACACTATAGCGGATTCCGCGGCGGTTTCCGGCGAGCGGTGCAGTTTTCACAGGGCTTTGGATAATCCTTCGATGGTTTAACAATTCAATGGCCTATTGATTATCCCAATGCCTGTGAAAACTGCTCCGCTCGCCGCAAGACGCGGCAGAATCCGCTATAGTGGAAACGGGCCTGTAATGCAAATCGTAGGTTTGGCGTTTTTCAGAGGACGACATTTTCTTTCTTTCTCATGCTGGTGATTTTGACAATATTGGACGCACCAAGGGGAGAAGCCGCGCGTGTTGTACAAGTTGATTTTAGGACCGACGATCACCAAAACAACTGCACTACGATCAATGCGTGTATGATTAATCTCCCAGCTGGATGTGGTCGGGACTGTTTCATTTGTCACACCATTGGTCTAAAAATACATGGACATCCATCAGACAGGAATGACAGTCACTGTGTTTTACTTCTCTTCAACCAGAACAGGAACGGATGCAATGGTAAAGAACCAGCATACTTGGAAATAAAAATACGCGAACTATACCTTGCCAAAGATGACTGCATTGTTATCACAGACATCTTTAATTCACATTATAAGAACGTCTGTCTCAACGAGAAACGTAACGAAAATCCTTTCGCTGCAATGAAAAATGCATTCGACAAATTGTTTTCACCCCCAAAGGTAAAGAAAGTAGCAAAACGTCTTTGTGGACACGTCCCTCTGACAACATACAGAACTCTTACTAATGAACCGACAATAGAATTTGTGCAGAATAGTTCACCAGGAAATACTTCAATCTTGGAGGATGCGATCACAATGAACGAGATACTGTATAGGACACCGGACGTGGACGGAAATCCAGAGTGTGTCTGTCCGGGGGATTTTCGGAAACATCGATGCTTGTGTTATGCTGCATATAGGCCCACCACCGCCGAAGGTTTGCAAAATCTCAATTTCACATGGGTTGATGCAGAAAAGAGTTGTAGAGAGCGCGGTGCAAATCTTGTAAGCATTATGGACGAAGACGAAATGAATGATATAAAACAGTTCATACGGTCCATCTGGCGGAATATTACAGTCGGAACAAATATGGAACTTACTTGGATTTATATCGGGTTAGTGGACGACGGTGAGGTAAGTGGGACAAGAAAGCCCCGATCCTCCATCTGCATGTTTTGCTTTGAAGTTCCTTCGACACAATCGACGTCATCTTCGGAGGTACTCGGCTACATTCGGGCGGCCATCGTAACCTACCTCGACTGTATATAGGAGCCTCGGCGTAGTAATCATCTCGCAAATCACGAGATAATTCAGTGATTCGCCGCAGTGAGTGGGTCGTCTGTGACATTGACCGTAACCTTCCGCACTTGATGATATAGTGCAGACCAATGCTGATACTTTTTCACGTATAAATGGGTTCTTTGCGCATTATATCGGTGGGATAATTTTATTTATTGTAGAATCTGAAGTTATTCAGTGGATTAAGGCACATTTTAGGCAGTGATAACACCGAGGATGGACAACGTTACAATGTCGAAACAAAATGGCCGACCAGCCTTCACTTCACCACTTGAGAAGTTCAACCTGCTGCTTTAGCGTGAGTGACCATTCATCAGGTAAGGTAACATGCTTCAACTCATTTTTCTATGTGTAGCAACACTTACAATCCCTAATTGGTAACTTTGATCATTCAGATCGATAGATTTTGAACAGTCTTGTCGAGCAAGACCGAAGAAGTAGATCCCGGAGCAATATGGCGCTGTCCGATATACATCAGAGATACGATGTTGGCACGAATCGTTCTCTGACGTTCAGATTGCCTTCGACAGTCACTGATCGGCGCTCACTGTCCAGTTGTATGATAAAATGGTCCAGGAAGCATTAGACTGGTACCCGGTCTTCTGGGCAACTTGCATTCGAAGACCGATGAAAGCAACTGATCAAAGGCGGATTCCCGGCTAGTGACGTCATTCTACAGCTCCAACAGCAACAGACCGACGCCGAGCTAAATATAGACCAGCGGGCGCCATGCTGGTTTTATGCATTTGCTTGCGTCTGTCCTAGTATTTTTAATCAGGACAGTGTTCGGTCTAAGGAAGCATGTGCTCACTTAGGTTTGGATGCACTCAGGGGAACCATATTCAATGGCTATAATGGTGATGGTCAAAATTTGGCCTTATGCATTTCATGAAGAGAGTGTTTCTGTATTCACACAAGGTTGGACGATTCTAGTTAGCCTTCTGCCTTATAAATTTTTCAGGAGATATTAAAAAAGCTACTTTTCCAAAATGCCGAATGGCAGCCATATTTGAAATTCATTTGGGCCAACATTTGGCGTACACTTGGCCATATCTAGAACCATACGCATTCATATACTCTAAATCCTCAGATTTATGGGTACACATCGAATATTCAAGCCGACGGATAGACCACGCCCCCTCAATCACACTATAAAAGGGTTACGTAGTTCTATTCAAAGGCATGGCCAATGGGCTAGTTCCGCGTACTACCACCGTGGCAGAATGACGTCCGGCCGACTTCAGTATGATCAATTTCAAGGTCTTCGCGTTCGATTACGATACGATCGGGTTGCGAATGACGGGTTTTGTGACTGTAACACAGCGGTCACAATAGGCCTTCTCGCCCAGTGGGATCAATTTCAAATTCAGACTACGTGTCGATTTCACAACCCGGCAAGCGACAGAGCGAAGTTCCTTCAGACATTCACAGAGAACCCAACCTTAGCCATTCACGGTGAAGTCCCTTTGTAAAGACATGCATATGAAATAGGCTAACTGGGCGGTCACGCAAGGTTTTAATGAGGTGGACACTTGTACCCATAAATCTGAGGATTTAGAGTAAGGTTAGAACATACAAGGTTAGAAGTCGTGTAGGTAATATGGGACAAAGTCAATTTTTCTAGATGGCCGACTGGCAGCCATATTTGAAGTCGAATCGGTCGGAAATCTGTTGTACGCCAGAGGATACTTAAAGCCGCGTTCACATCTAGAACGATCTGAGACCGAATTCCCCAGTTCTCATTCGGGAATGCGCAAGCCACCTCTGGCATATTTTTATAACCATCGTTAGACATGTTAAATCACATACCTATTCCCATTTTAGTATAACTCTAAAGCCATGGCGTCATTGGCGTTTAGAATGCATGGTTGTGGTTGTGCGTGAAGCAGCGGAATTCATTCAAAACTGTTTTTTTTCGTTCAAGTGTTTTGAAGAAGTACAGTCCAACAATTTAATTTCATTACATAATAAAAAATAACAAAGAATTGTAAAAATTTGTTCCAAGACCTGAAACTTTTCGTCCAAGATTGCCACGTGCGTCTTGCCAAGATGCAAGTGACCACAAAACTGATGACGTCATGAAGTACATGAACAACCCGGGTGCATTTCGTCATTTTCATGAATTTACTTTTTGCGTGGCAGCTCTGACACATTGGGAAACTTCCGGCATAGAACATGCAGTAGGATCATTGCTCAAAAGGGCTGAAAATTACCGCTATACCTCCTCCGGGGTGTGCAATAGGGAGACAAGACCAATTCCAACAACTTTTCAAAAGGGACCCATAGTAAATTCTCAAGGACTTAGGAGCTATAGGCCCAGTTCGAGGCTACCCTTCATTTCATGATTTACGCTGAATATCAACCTCACTACACTTCTTGGTAGCTGGGGACACTACGTCGGTCCACTTCCGCCGTTGATCCATACCACTTCTTAGAAATAATCAGCTGAATTTCATTGAATAATTTTGGCGGTCATCGAGTCATCGCGCCATCGAGTCTTCGCGTCATCGAGTCAAGTACAACAAGCCGGCCGGTCTAGACATGTGTCTGAACAGTTTGGAGCGATCCAGCCAGCGCGGTGACATGACGCGTCAAACTCGCTACAAGAAGCGGACTCGCTAGACCGGCCTGAGGTCGCATCAAAAACTTTGTAGTATGAACGGTTAATGCGCACTAACTGTTTAGGCCGGTCTCAGATCGCTTTAAAGTGCTAATGTGAACGCGTCTATAGATACATATTACGTACTCTTTCAATGTCAAAACGTTCTAGCTGCAGCCGTTTATTACCGCCGGTCAAATTTGAAATCCGATCGGGCTGAAATTTGCTTTACACTAACTGCGTGGATACATCATCACACCAAATTAGTACAATCTAAGCCAAATCACTAGGCTAACAGGAGACATCTGCAACCTTGAAAAGTAGGTCAAACCAGAAGCCCGGATTTCATATCATACTTCGTCATTTCATGCGCCATTCTATGATGAAAATTTGGCGAGCATCCGACCGACGGTTAAGGTTGAATCATACTTTAAATATTTTCGGTTATGGCCTCCTGGTGGCAGAATCGACAATCAGATTTCCACGAAAATTGGACTGTGGAGACCTATTACCGCGAGCTGTGAACTTAGGAGTCAACATATATAGCTTTAACGGTTTAGAATATTGTGCCTTGCCCACGACGGACGAAATACAGGATAGTTCCCCCAATACCGCTCAGAGTGTATGAAATCGCACTAAATGGAAGCGGATTCCTGGCAAAGTTCAGGCGAGTACAACTGATATTCACGAATAAAGAACATGGACATGGTAGGCTTTGAAAATAGGCCCCTTGTCCGCCACCTCGGTATGATAAAATGATAGATTTGTATACTGAGCGTTATTGGGGGAACTATCCAGTAGTTTGGTAACAGCATGCTCACCCGTGTGAGCTATAAAGGACTCCTGACTTTCCCTTGGGAGCATTTAGAAACATATCAAGAAATTTGTCTCATTTGCGCCAAATCGACGACAGGCGGCGCTGCTCCCAATGCATTAACTGAATTTTACGCCCGATTTTGCGCATAAAATGCTCCTTGAAGGAAAACTCGCTGCATGAAAACGATGGGTAAAATTCCCAATCTCATCTCAGGCTCTCTTACGGCCCTAAAATTCCTAGAATTCCTACTTTTTTTTCAATCTCCCTAAAATCCCTAATTTTACATCCATTTTGGGCTATTCTCCCTAAATATCCCTAATTTTTGTCTTATTCCATGTTCTTCCGCACGCGCTGATGACGTCGAAGCAGCGTCGAGGTGCACGGCATTCACGACTACATCTGAAGATGCTCTGGATTCCATCAGTCTTCGCTGTCCCTGGATTCAACTTCA
>NMRB01000052.1:164260-178432 GCA_002633025.1 Notospermus geniculatus
AATCTGTCACAAAGAGTCTTTAGAATTCAGTGGGCCGTCACAGAAGGCCGAGCTCTGAAAGGTTTTCCTGCCAATGAAGAGATTTGTTGCGAAAACACCACAGAAATAAATGGAAATAGCGGTCAATTCGCTCCTCAGGACAGGGGTTTCCCAACAATATCAGCCTGCTACATGTTTCCTCTGATAGAAATGTAACCGGTAAAAACGCCATCCATAAGGTGTGATATTCAAAAAGCAAATCAGCTTATCCCTGTTGTGATCGGTCAATCAAATCGACTGCCTTCTTTGTTTAAACATTTTGACATGTTTATCATGTTGAGGACTTTGCGCATGCGCGAACTCACCGAGGAATTCCACAACAGGGTAATTCTGTGTCAGTTACATTGGAATGCGTTACCACTATTCATGCACTTGCTCGTATTAATTTTCATAACAGTGTAAAATGCCAGCGGTTACTGAGGTCTGTTTCCTCTGCGTGGAAATGGACTAGCCACTGTCGTGTGTGTGACGTCGCGATTCTTTAAAAAGCACCAGAACGCTATTTTTAGCTCTGTGGCCAAATGGGACATTTGAATGGAAAGTTCTTGATATGAACGATGACACTTCAGAAGATAGTGAAGTTTCAAAAGTGGAATGGTTTGTTAGCCCGCTTGGCTGCAAGTCCCAGCGGAGCTTATGTTGTGAGCCAATTCCACGCGGTTACGGAGTGACAGATGTCGCATTTTTGTTTCTTTCCGCAGCCAGTGCTTGAAATCTGCTTCTTGACTTTGCACTCAGGGGCCAAAGCCAAAATCATAGGCAGTGCTATCTCTTCCATATAAGAGACAGACGGATCTTCGTCAAAGTTTTATCATGGGTACATGTACCGGTATATCTAATGAGGATGCATAAAATAACACTCGAGGTTTTAATTTGACCAACTTTTCAGGTCACAGAGGTCAAAGTTCGTCTTAAATTACGAAGCTGGCACTTTTTTTTGTAATGGTTAGAGTTATTGCTTTGTAACTTGGCACATACCGGTATCTAACTCTATTCAAAAGCAATTCGCAGACGAAACATTGGCGAAATGTGATTCTTGGCGGTATGCCAATAGGAGGCCAAATCCACAATCATATAAAATGCTATTTCCTTTCCTGAGTGATGGATCTTCGTCAAAATTTATCATTGGTGTGGGTATCTAAATACATGTTCATAACATAATATTTTTTGAAGAATTGAATCGAGAGCTAATACCTGTACGGCATTATTACCTCTGTACAAATTGGGCTTAATATCAATGTACTGCAATAGGCCCGGAGAAAACCTGCGCTGAGATGATCAGAGAGAGAGACGCCCTCTTGCAGTGGTCAAAGATGAAAAAAAATGACGGGAACTTGTCCCATTTCGTCCCGTTTTGACCTAAAGTGTTTGCTTGTGTACCCAGGTACCATCTACATGCCACTCAGATACTGGCCTGGGACCTTATTCACAAAGCTCCCTTAACTTTAAGGACACGCAAACCCTTTGCCAGGCTGATAGTGAACAATAGGTAATGGACAATGATAATATGTATAGGTAATATGCCAATGGACAACAGTTTACGCACTTCCGCAAGTTACGAGAGCTTCGTGAATAAGGTCCCTCATCTAATTTGTACTGCGGCTGCCAGGGGCAATCTTGTAGTATGGGCTTGTTTCATTGATTGCTTGTCAGGCAAGGTTTACTCTGTCCCAAAGAGGCAGAAGCTAGTAACTCACTTTACTGAAAAAAAACAAGAAAATGTGAAAGTGCAAAGAATTAAGTTTGTCTTATCACCTCATAGTAACTGTTGAGTTACTAGAGTTTACCTTTGTAGGACTTGCACTGGGCGGAAAGTTAATAGGTTTTGCCATGAGAAAAATGCAGACCCTTGGAATATTATTTCCCCAAATCTAATGCAGTAACATGCCTAATAACTGTACCGGTACCAATCTCAATTTTGAAAAAAAGTGAATTACCAGGTTCTGCCTTTTTTGGGAAGAACTATTGTTGCAACACTTATACTGAGGTGCGTATTGGTAGGCAATACATTTACATGGCATTTTGGCTTGTTTGGACTTTACGTATATAGCTTGTGTGGGATTTTGATGCTGATGATTTCGACCACCATGCTGTCAAGCCAAGTAGTGGGCACAGTGCCATTGGCACTATTTTTTGGAATAACCTGATAGAACCGTTTCCAATTGTAATGAATACTGCACGATCAATTTTTCAGATGAACAAGATGAGGTGGACCGATGGAAACCCTGCCGTGTATTCCGATTGGTACCATCCAGGTTATGACAGTCAGGTCCCTGACATCCCAGACGCGATGCTGAAAACCAAAAAACAGCCTTCAAATCATGAATCGTCAAGATGTTCTGCCCTATTTGTCCCCCTCGACAACTTTTGGGGCTCAAAGACACACTGGATTAAGATACCATGTAAATATCCCATGCAGGATGTTGCATACATCTGCAAGACCACAGCCGAAAAACAAAGCATGAAAATTTCAAACGAGAACATCACAACTGTTAGGAATCGATCTAATTTTAATAGATTTCCTGGTGTAAAGAACACGACATATAAATTCAATAAAACAAATGTTGTGTCGTGTGATCCAGGTTGGTTATACTATAATGGAAAGTGTCTTCGGATGTTTACCAGCGAAATTTTGAGAACACCGGGTGTCAATCATTCTGACGCTGCTTTATCTTTGGAATGGATGTGTAACATGACCGATACACGGATTTTCGATGCAGAACATTTGAGTGAGAGGGATGCAGAACGTCTAATGAACATCTGGAAACATAGCTCTGATTATGGGGCTGTGGCTGTTGTGAATCGCTCACAAAATCGCATCAGCAAGCTGAATATACCACCACATTTCGTCGAGGACCCATTCATCAAAGAATTTCAATTGAAAAAACAAACCCCAAAGAGTTATACCCTAGCGCCTCTGGTATTGGATGATACAATTAATCATATCATATGTGAGAAGCCAGCTTTCATCAAGATTGTTCTTTGTAAGGCCAACCAATGGCGGTGCGCTGACGGCACATGTATTTCATCTGAATATGTCTGCGATGGGCAACAGGATTGTTATGACAACTCGGATGAAACCAACTGCAGTGACACGATTCCACTATTTCAATGCGACAATGGACACAATATATCAT
Organism: Notospermus geniculatus; assembly: GCA_002633025.1. NCBI lineage: Eukaryota > Metazoa > Nemertea > Pilidiophora > Heteronemertea > Lineidae > Notospermus > Notospermus geniculatus. The sequence continues at coordinate 167,437 of NMRB01000052.1, forward strand.
TTTCCCTTTTCTGTGATTTTATACGCCACTGTTCGGATGGTTCAGACGAGAATGACTGCATTTACCCAAAATGCAAAAGTGAAGAATTCAGATGCAGTTCTGGCCAGTGCATTCAGAAGTCTCAATACTGCGATCTGACTCCACAATGTGTCGACCAAAGCGATGAACCACCGGAGTGCAATGCTACATGTAAAGCAGGTTTTCTCTGCTATAGTGGAAAATGTTTGAAAAAACGACGGCGGGATGACTTATTTGTGGATTGCCCTGGTATTAGTCGGGAAGACGAACACGTAACAGTGAGAGATATATATCGCGGTGTTATTTTGGTTAATGGGCAAGGTTTCCAAGGAGTTAGCGTCGTGACGGCACCATTCTGTAAAGGGAAAACTAATGTTCGTTGTCAATATCACGACGTGACATGTTTCTCACGTAGCGATGCCTGCGTCTTTGACACTGATGAAGACGGTTACATGACAGCTTGTCGAGATGGAAGCCATCTTCGAAACTGTCGATACATGGAATGTCCAGGAATGTACAAGTGCCATAACTCTTATTGTATCCCCCTGAGAAAGCGCTGCGATGGGATTTGGGATTGCCCGTATGGTCAAGATGAAATAGGCTGCACGAATATCTCGTGTCCAGGTTTTTTTCGATGTCGTGGTGAGACATTTTGTCTTGATCAGGCAGAGGTGTGTGACGGACGCGTCCATTGCAAGACAAGTAAAGACGACGAGAAGATGTGTGACGTCAAAAAATGTCCAGGAAGATGTGCATGTCGTGGGAATGTTCTTGATTGTCCGAACAGAGAACTCGAAGGAATAGAATTCATTTCTACCAAAATACGTGCCATGGACCTCAGTCGAAACAGGATTCGTATGACAAATGAAACTTTTTCGCGTTTCTTTTACTTGGGTTGGTTAGACTTGTCCAGAAACAAAATCAGAGAGCTCCAGTCTCGGGCATTCCAGGACACTAAAAACTTACTCTATTTAAACCTGGGCCACAACAAGATTCAGTTGATCGAGTCCTACACATTTAGTGGTCTTGGCAGGCTAAATGAATTAATATTAGTGGGAAATCAGGTAAAACAAATCAACGAGGATGCCTTTTGCGGGATGGTCTCATTGACACATCTTGACCTGTCTTCCCAGGCACTCGAAGAGATCAAACCGAACTCGTTCCGGGGATTGCCACGGTTGTTTAATCTATCACTCAAGACCAATTTCATTCAGAGTATTTATCCAGGTGCATTCCTTGGTCTTAAAGCCCTGCGCATTCTCAACATCGAGAACAATTTAATAGGTACATTGGACGGAAACGTTTTTGTACCTCTTAGGCTAAATTCTCTGAGATCTGACGACTACGCTTTCTGCTGTGCAGCCAACCACTTGGGCAACGACGGAGTACACGCTAAGAAATGCTACCCAGCAGACGATGAGTTTTCGTCATGCGCAGATCTTATGGCCAATCACACCCTACAGGTAGCTATCTGGGTCCTTGGAGTCATGGCATTGCTGGGCAATCTGTTTGTCCTCATTTGGAGATGCTACCACATAAAAGAGGGTGGCGTGGCAAACGTCCTCGTCACCAGTCTGGGTTTTGCAGATTTTCTAATGGGGGTCTATTTATTAATTATTGCGATAGCTGACATGACTTATCGTGGGGTCTACGTGATCTACGCCAAGCAATGGAAAAGTAGTGTTCCATGTACAATTGCTGGCATTCTTAGCTTTGTTTCAAGTGAAATGTCTGTATTCATGCTGGTCCTTATCACGGTAGACAGAGTCATTGCTATTGTATTTGCTTTCAAATTCAAGAAGATGACCGTTAAGAGGGCTGTAGTGGTCCTCATTATTTCCTGGAGTCTGGTGATTATGTTCGGATGTCTCCCTCTGATCAATGATGGCATCTTCTACAGTTTTTACGGAAGCAGTGGGGTATGTCTGCCTTTTTCGTTCAGTAGCACTGGCGACGTGTACTCGACACTTTTCCTGGGGATCAATCTTGTTGCCTTCATCTTCATGACTCTGGGATACCTGGCTATCTATCTAACTATAAGATCTTCTCGAAAAAGGTTTGAGAAATTAGGTCAGGTGGCAGATGATACACGGGAATTGGTTTTCCTGAAGAAAATGTCCATGGTCATTTTCTCAGATTTCTGTTGTTGGGTTCCCATAATTACTTTGAAATTTCTGACTTTAGGAGGACTGAAGTTGGCGCCGGAGGTTTCAGCTTGGACGGCTGTTTTCGTCCTTCCCTTGAATTCCGCCCTGAATCCCTTCTTGTATACCTTCAATGCCATTAGGGATGCCCGGAAAAGGGTGGTAAAAAAACCGCAGATATCTACCACCCATGACTGTTCAATGAAATCCGCCCTGGCGATCAATTGTTCGCAGCACACTCTGTCATCAAACAGTCTTTCCAAAGATGATTAACAGGTTGAAACCTTGGCGTAAAAATATCTCTGAACCTTCGGGCAGTTTGACAGACTCGGGGTAAATACAGTGGCGCCACCAAATAGGTTCCAAGTCTGTTGAGGAGGTACTTTGAAAGTGTCGTTTCTATTTCGCTCGAGCACCACCTTGGCGTAGTCGTCTTTTTCAAAGCTGAAATCTCCAGTTTTTTTGCATGCAGTTCAGCTTTAATACAGCGAGTAATACCGATTTGGCATGTTCGTGGTGGGAAAACTCCCAAAAATGCGCTTACATGTACAGTTTGTTTGCCAATTTTTTACTCAAACCGCGAAGTTCTGACACTAAAAACAGGCATGTTTCAGCGATGGTTGTTTGCAGTTTGACGGAAGGACTCTCAGTACAAGGGATCTTCACTGAGATGTGCATCCGTGCATGCAGCATATGAACTTAGCACATAAATGGTGTTCGCTACAGCGCATGCTGGTATTGACTGGCAGAGAAACAATTAAAACAGTAGCTCTAATACAAACCTTTTGTCTATTAGACCATCACTGCACGATCTATAACACTGGACCAAGGCACTGGACTAATAAGTCATCCACTTGCGTTGGACTAAAAAAGTTGGCGGCCAGCTTTCAAAGTTGACATTCTTCCAAAGTTAGTAGGCTACTGTGCACACATTTTCAATTCACAAGTTTTCAATGGTAAATGTTCACGTGGTTAGCTGTAAGATGTCAGATCTGGTCGGCTACAAATAGCGGCGAAGTCGGTTATAAATACGGTTAGTCCGTATCCGCTACAAATACCGGCGACTCGGTTACAAATAGCGTTGATTACAAATAGCGTTGCGGCTACGAATAGCGTTGATAGCGACAACGCTATTTGTAGCGCCTACTAAAATTGGCTACAAATAGTGGTAGGTTACAAATAGTGGCGCGGCTACAAATACGGTTGTAACAATGCCGTCTTATCTCATTTCAAAGTAATTTTTTTGTTGGTTTTAGCATTAGGCTGGTTTCAAACTAAGACCAAGTTTTATCTTCAGTTTTCAACCAAGTCTCAGACTAATGCTGCCACTAAAACTAAAACTCTCCAAGAAACCAAAAATGAAATCATGTCTGGTTTTAGTTTTGAAACCAGGTTTTAGTCTTATCAGATTTCAAAGTAGGTTTTAGTTCCAGACTAATGCCAGCTGGAAAACTAAGGTGTGGTCTTAAGCCCACCTTGGTTTTATTGTATGAAGATTTGTAGTACATTTTCTATTACCAATAAGACTAATGCCTAAGGCCTTAAGACCGAGCAGATTTCGAAGTTGGTTTTAGTGTTAAAGTTTTATCAAGCATGTTGTTTGTTCTAATTTTGATGTTTTTGGTATTTGACCACGTTGATAACAAACGAAAATGATTGAAGTGCAAAATTTATGCTATATAAATCAAGAAATCTGCTCATATATGTCGAACTCATGAAATTGTCGTCTGCTAATTCTGCTCCCGGCAAACCCGGAAAGGATATAGACTTTAGAATTAAACAACGACAACAACATGGGTTTTATCTTGGTGTTAGTTTTACCCGATGTCTAAGATCTCCTCTTAGTTTCAGTCCAAGTCCTAGGGTAAAACTTAGTAAAACCTAGGGTAAAACCTGGTTTTATCTTAATCCAAGTTTAATATAAAACTAAGACTAATGCCAAGTCTTAGTTTTACACCAATACCTGGTTTTATACTTGGCATTAGTCTTAATCCAGACCCATGGATTTAGGGGTAGAAATTAAGACCAAAACTAATACTAAGACCCAAGACTAAAACCAAAACCAACTTTGAAATCACCCAGTGTCGATATTGCGTAGAAACTCGGCACTGTGTACAGTTTGGAGATATTACTGTTCTGTATTGCGTTTTTTTTATTTCTTTGTTACATACTTGACATTGGAGATGAGAGTTTCAGTTTTCTGATACTCCAAATTTAATACACGCCCACTACTTTTCAAGCTAGCACACTATGGTATATTTTGTTCCTAAGCCGAGATCGATTTTGCCACTAAAAACCACTTGGCACAATCACAGGATCAGTGAAACAGGTCTAATACCCCCATCACACTGAGTTAGTTCTCAGTGCGTTCTTGAAAATTTTGCCGAACGGTCTCAAACTGTCTGCGAACGGTGTGGACGTAGTGGCAACGTTTTACAGACTTTTTACGAACTTCATGGACGGGAAGGGTGCTCCAGAACATCGAAGCATTATTTGGCCAAGGGTTACACGTTCTAGCCGGTTTTACGATTTTTTAGGACGGGGCAGGACGTTTTGAGAACTACTTCAGTGTGATGGGCCCTTAATGCCCAAATCACACTGAGCTAGTTCTCAGTACGTTCTTGAAAATTTTGCCGAAAGTTCACAAACTGTGTGCGAACGGCGTGGACGTAGTGGCAACTTTTTACAGTCTTTTTTCGAACTTCATGGACGAGAAGGGTGTGCCTGAACCTCGATGCATTATTTGGCCAAGGGTTACACGTTCTAGCCCGTTTTACGATTTTTTTAGGACACGGCAGGACGTTTTGAGAACTACTTCAGTGTGACAGGCCCTTAACATTGCCGATATCAAAATTCGATGGTATGTAGAGGTCCACACAAAGACAGACTTGGAGAACTTTTCGACTCATTGACAATACACCCGGAAAAAATGAACGGCACATTTCGACAACAATCCGATGTATCGACGCCTGGTGATGACTACGCAACACTCAGATGGGCCATTGAATTAGCCACGAAATATATCTGGATGATTCCTGTTGTATTTGGAATCCCCGGTAACGTCATTTCCGGTTATGTAGCTGCACAAGCAAAGAACCGACAAGTGTCCATGTGTGTTTACATGCTGGCGATAGCTGTGTGTGATACTTGCGTTCTTCTACAGTTTTTGTGGCAATATCCTCTCACATATTTTGACCATGGAATGGAACTTCTTCTTCCAAAGGAATACATGTTCAAGTAAGTATGCCGGTGATGCATCGCTGGCAAGCTTGCGTTGGGGGTGCGGCAACTACCACCGCAAGCGATCGCAAGTAGTGAACCTGATCCACCGTTGCAATTTACGAATGACCCATACCAGAATCAACGGACATAATCTTTCCCTTTGGCCACTCATCTTCACCAAAATCCCGTGCCAAACTGCACGCCATATGTAATGAAGTCACGTGAAGAAATTGCTTGGTCTGATTGGATGACAAACTGAAGCGAGGCCTACGGCAAGCTTGCGATCTGCGACAAAATCAAACACGTTTGATATCACCGCAACCCCACCGCCGGCAAGGATTTACATAGCCTGTAGGGAGTTTTACCGCAATCCTGTCGGCGATAATGCCGCAACACCTGATCGACTGCGGCGATGTTACTGCTCCTTTGCCTGAGGTCAGCCGGGTGTGTTTCAAAAAGTGTTCCGTCCGACACCAGAGTTTTCACCATTCTTTTGTCTACTGGTGAAAAGCTGTTTCTTGAAACTCTACAATATTCATGTCAGATGTATCATGGAGCTCTAAATTATGACACTGAAAACTAATTGATCTATTAACCCTTTAAAGTCTGACAGCAAAAAGTTTTGGTGTCGGACGGAACGATAGATTTTGCTGGTAAGCTCAATATTTTTTGATACCCTCCTTCAAATGAGTGTACACTGTACATCCCAGATTGAGAAACTAATTGTTAAAGGTCTATATTCTCGAATCAAATACTACATTTGATTTTTGGAAAATCAATGGCACAAATCTTTGTGATCATTTCAAAGTTAAATTTTGCCCCATTTTCTTGGCTGACCAATTTTGAAACCCACCCAGCCGGAGCCGATTGCCGCAACCTCACCGCAAGCCCGCCGCCGACCAAAATCGCTAAAGTGGATCACACGCTTAAAGGAGCACGGTATGCGATATCTTACTGGTATTTTGACTGAGGGCGAGGGAGCCACCTAGCGGCAGAAAAATGAACTATAAAAAACCATTACAAAATGTACGTCGAACATCGGGTCCATTCACTGACAACGTAGTTAGTCCCTGGGGTTGGAGAGTGGCGCGCACGGCGTTGGTGGCGCCGGCTGTCAAGAAAAAGTCGCAATATAGGGCTCCGTTAACTTCTAGGCCAGAGGCTAACGCGCCAATTACAATGCCATAAAGGAAGTCCTCCGTGCCCGGCGGGTTAAGCCGTGCCATAGTAGCTGCAAGAGTGAGGGGTTCAATGCAGAGGGAGCGAAAATGCTACTTAGGTGTTGTCGGTGGCACCCACTCTAAAAAATTTCAAAATCAAGGTGAAACAACAGGCTCTTGAGGCAGCGTCGCCCCCCCCCCCGACATCACCATTTTGTCCCTGAATCCGTTAAAACTGGACCAAAGTTCAAGTAACAATACATACTTGAAAGCTGGTACCGTGGACACAAAGCTACAAGAGCAAACTTCTGGCTTTATATCGCAATGTTATACCTTTTAGCACAAACGTCTAGTTTTCCTTTTCAGAATTGCCTGGTACATTGAGTTCACATTCGGAATGTGCTCAGGTGCCTACTTGGCCATGATGTCATGTGACCGCCTAATAGCAGTGAGATTCCCGTTGGCATCACGCCGCCTATGCACCGTCAAGAGAACTAAACGAATCATTGCCATTAGTTTTGTGATCATCGCCTGTTTGAATTTGACCACTTTCTTTGCATTTCGATTCATTCCTGATTCAGAAACACTTACAGGTAAAATGCTGTCAGAGTTGCAACCCGAGAATGTCTGCCGACGTTTGCCTCAACACCATTCAGAATGCATCGTTATCATCTTTAAAATGAAAGTAGGAATGTTATAGTTTTATTCATCCTCCAAGCAGGGTCGGACACGCTCCGGATTTCCCAAAACGCATGCGTGTGTATCCCAGAATCCTTCGCATGTATCTTACCCTGCCAGAATTGGCTTCCATCTTGGTTTCTACGGCCACTTTTGTCTCCTACGCTAAAATTACTTTATGTACCAAATATTGCTGGTTTTCGTCCCTTTCAGGAACAGTAACAAAACGTGTTAGTAGTCTGATGATTTGTCAGGAACTATTTCTTCTATGTGCGATGATCACGCCATGAGTGTACTCAGGTTTGTTGATTGCAACCATCATGGCGGACGCCGCTTGATAAAATTTAAAAATGCGACTGAATCTTTGATTGTCACTGTTGGAGGTTGAGTTTTATTGTACATGTACGTGTACCTTTTGCCCTGGCGACTTCATGACCAGTATGACATCTACCAGTGTTTCCGTGTGTCAGTGTTTCCCCTTATTATTTGGGAAACACTTGCAGATGGATCGACTCGTGTGTTCCCTATTGTCAGGTCGTAGCTTTTTCCGTCGGACAATATAGTCAGGGAGCCCGGAGAGGTTTAATCAGCATCTCGAGTACAAAAACTTTTTGGGGTTTGTGGGTTAGGTTGCACCCCTCTGGCCACAAAAACCCAATTCTTAAGTTCTGCAAATGGTGCGTTTAGAAGATACAGCCCTTTGAATCTTGTACAGGGGCTTGGATACTGATGTACAGCTAACTTCTAAATGGGTGGCTTGAGACCCTATAAATGTATTGCCAACAGATAGAAACATGGGCCCACTGAATCAGAGTAGCATGTTCTTGTATGTTTTTATTCGCTGTCTGATGAGAAATTCAACAAATAGTGTATGTATGGGTCGAAATTCAAAATGGTAAACATAAGAATACGTTTTTCTGTCTCAGGGCCCATGTTTCTATCTGTTGGCAGTACATTTATAGGGTCTCAGGCCAACCGTTTAAAAGTTAGCTGTACATCAGTTTCCTGGCCCCTGTACAATGCTCTGATTTTGGTCCAATGATAAAGTCAGTACCCAAAATTCAAACGGCTGTATCTTCCAAACGCACCATTTGCGGAACTTAAGAATTCGGTTTTTGTGGCCAGTGGGGTGAAATCTAACACACAAAGCCCCAAAAGTTTTTGTAGGCCCCTACTCGAGATGCTGATTAAACCTCTCTTGGCTCCCTGACTAATAGTATGGGAACACTCACAGATGAGGAACGTTTATTTATTTATTTATTTTATTTAAAGTGGATGCAGATGCAGGTAAAAAGCTGTCGGAGGTGGTAGTTTTTTTTGTATTTGACTTCGTCATCGGGGCCGAAGCGAAAGCATTATTGGCCCGGGTAAGTATGAAACAGGCCGTCTCAAGCAACATGTACTCATGTTCCTCACTTGAATGCATGGGAGTGTTTTACTTGCCGTTACAAGGGTACAATGTACAAAACGCCATGGCGTACTGTCATTCACATCATCAAAATGCACTATGGATTTCTTTCAGGTTACGATACCCTGATTATTTCCGTTCCGAGTGCACCAATTCTTGAAATCCTGACAAGCACGTTTTCTATGATCTTTGGGGCCTTTCTACCGTTTGCAATCATTTCCATTTGCAACGTTGTCATTATCGGGACGATTAAACAGGCAAATAAAAATCGACGAAAACTTGAAGGTCAAAAACAAGGATCAGACGACCGTCAGCAAAGTGAGGCACACCTAACCCGGATGTGCATCGTTATTTCTGTTGCATACGTGATAACGTCACTTCCGCTCAGGTTACACTATTTGGCGATGGATATCCCGGAGGTTGCCAGAATGTACGACGTAAACTCCACCTACTGGAATCTTAGGCACTTACTGGAGAGCATGTATTGTGGGATTCTGTGGTTGAGCAACTATTCAATCAATTTCTACCTTTATGTCGTTGCTGGCGGACGTAAATTTCGAAATGACACAAAACAGGTTTTTAGTAGTTTGATGCATTGTTGTAGAAGTTAAACTATAACGAGTTTAGATGATTATTTTAGTTGTTTTACTTTCGAAAATGGTTGGATACATACCATCCCAGTGCAAATTGCAACACCAGAGCACTTCCCACAAATTATGCACTTTACAAAAACTTATTGACGGCAGACCGTCGCGGTATATGCCTGTAGCCGTGCCTTATAAGACATATACACATGTATCGTACAGGTATGCTCGTTAAACATATCGAACCGGTTTTTTTCTACATGTTCTCTTCACGAATCATAAGGACCATTCATAAATGCCGAAGTACCGATGCGCAAAACACAAGAGAACGCAATAATTAGAATGTACACGCTCACGACACCATATCATCTCCAAACGAACACCCTGGCGAACAATGGCCTAAGACGGCGACAGACTGGCGCGTAAGCAAAGCGTCGGTAAGCGTTCAACCAATCAGGGAGGCGGTAACATGGACCGAAACACGTACCGAAGAATCTGACTGACGGAACGCCTGCATGCAGTGCGCGTCGCGTACGCGCCAGTCTGTCACCGGCTTAAGACGGGGAACATTCAAAAACGTTACTCCGGAGTTAAATAACAGCAATTTCGTACCTTATTTCCTTTCAAGCTTACAAGTGCAAAAATGCATTGGTTCATTTAATAATAGGGAGTTTAAGAAATCAAACGATAAACGTTAACTTACGACAACGTTATTTTTTGTACCGAAAATGCAATAACACATAATCTGGGGAATTCCCAGTATGAAAAATAACGTTGGAGTCGTAAAGTTAACGTTTATCGTTTGATTTCTTAAACTCGCTATTGTTGGCCTGTAGACGTCAGCAATTATCTGCTGGTTCTTCCAGATGTCAGGGAATCGATTTTATTTTAAAGCTCATTACCAGGATCGGGGGAGGGGCGGCAGTCGATTTTGGTGATCGAACAGAACCATCAGTTCCCTCCGATTTTATTCAGGATTCACACCGTATCAAGCAAGGTAGGCTATGCCTCTAACATGAATTTGAGTGCTATGTCTACAATTCACTTTCACCAGCAGGCCTAGGCAATTTGATCCATAGATTAGGCCCACAGCATACGGTATTCCTATCCCCTTAGTCAGTCACCATGGTGGCTTGTGGGACCCAGAGTGAAAGCAGGGGCGTGGGACCCCTCTTGAATGTGCGCCTGAAAGGTTTATCTGAAATACTTGTGGCACTCGTTTTGTTCTTCTGATTACAGTTTGCACTGCTTGTTCTTCACTTTGCAGTACTTTGATTGCTTTCCAGATGGAAGGATATTCGCAATCTTATTATTCCAGGCCTCACACACATTGTTGGTGCGGGGGGTCTCCATTTAGTGTTGCCTCATGTACATTCCACAAGTCGCGTTCAAACATTGGCGAAATCCGTCGGAGCCTAACTGCTCCATTTGCTGCTCTGACATCATACTAAAATTTGACAAGAGTTTGTTTGTTTGTTTGTTTGTTTGTTTGTCCGCGATTTTCTCCGAGACTAATGAACGGATCGCCGCCAAACTTGGTATGCAAGTGCAGACGGGCCTGGGAAGTGTCCTTACGAAGCCCGAATTTTGATATCACTTATAGTTTTCGAAATATTAAGATATTAACGAAAATAACAATGCTGTTCAGGCCTATTGACGTCATGACGTCACCGAGATTGCCGTCGCGTCATCCGTGACGTCGGCAACGTCATGTGCGGCGGAATGACGTCATTACGCCACTCGAACGGGGATGACGTCATTAGGGATGTTCAGATTACGTTC
>NMRB01000052.1:179139-203188 GCA_002633025.1 Notospermus geniculatus
TAGGAGAACGAACAGAACCCGCCTGGGTGGTAAATTTATGTCCTGGGTTTATCTATTCTCCGACTTGAAAAATCCTAAATTTAGCACCTCGGAATCGGAACGGGGAGTGGGAGTCGGACCAGATCTTCACCTCAGCGCTCCTAATAGCCCCGTTTACACTGCCAAACATTTCGGCCCAGTATAAGTGAACTCGGACCGGACCAGGAGCCATGTTCCCGAAGCCATCGTCAGGTTAACGATGTCGTTAAAACTGGGAAAATGCATAACGTAACGACATCGTTAACCTAACGACGGCTTCGGGAACACCACCCCAGGTCCACTTCATTTGTACCGTTTAGACTGCAGCGGTGAGTCACCGCGCAACCGTTCTAAAGCGTCGCTCTCCATTGAGTGGAGGTAAGAATCATGCGAGGAATGCACGTCGAGTATTCACGCGAGTGAACCCAAGTGACGCAAGGACGAACTGCGCGCATGCTCAATACCATCTCAGGGAAGTGGACTCGGTCTGGACAGTTCACCGTGCGTCACGTTTACACAGCACATTTGGTCGGGGTACCGTACTCGGTCCGGACCGAGAACACCACCTTCTGGAGGTCTCGGTACGGTTCACTTCTGGTCCGGACCGGGTACGCTTGGCAGATTTACACTGCCACTTTTTTTGCCGAACCGAACTCGGTCCGGACCGAGCATCGAAGCTCGTAGCATACGTAGCATCGAAGTAATCCACTATGTCTGCAGCTTCCTGTGGGACATTTTGTCTAAGAAATGCCATCCCTGCGCCAACATCAGCCACGGGCAAAAAGGCAAGCCCATCCAGCATGCCACTAAAGTGCCAGAAGTTCTCATTTTCCTTGTAAATGTATGGGCGGATATTCCCGCATAAAATCAGCGTCTGCTGGATTAATTTATGTGATGAAAACGTATTTTTATGACGGGCGCGGTAAATATATGAAGGCGAGAATTTTCTATAGGTCGCGAGATTTTTCTCTACCTTGTGACGGATAATAAAGTCAACAAATGACGTTAGATGGCGACACCGTTAGTTTGTATTTCCGCGTCATCTGACGTTAATATTCGACTCTATTAGCCGTCAAGAGTGTCGCCATCTAACGTCTGTTGTTGACTTTATTATCCGTCACCAGGTGCAGAAAAATTTCGCGCTAATACCAAATTCTCGCCCCAATTATATCTATCGCTTCGACGCGGGAATACAGACTAACAGTGTCGCCATCTAACGTCATTTGTTGACTTTATTATCCGTCACAAGGTAGAGAAAAATCTCGCGACTTACAAAAAGTTCTCGCCTTGATATATTTATCGCGCCCGTCATAGAAATATGTTTTCCTCACATAAATTAAACCCGCAGACGCTGATTTTATGCGGGAATAACCGCCCATAGTAAATGTGAGTTAACCCAAGCTCTTGAATTTTGCGCCAGGTATTCAGAGTTAGGTGATAAAAGCAGCATTGTTTCTGTGTATCAGCTCCCAGATTATTGCGCAGAGCCGTCAGGGCAGCAGCCTCAAAGTCAATGACAGCAATGCGTGGATTGGGGATGTACCCAAACGCACCATCAGTTCACACTTTTGAATTATTGTCCCCAAAAGTTCATTCTGCGAGTCAACCGTTTTCCGTTGCATAAACGACCCTGCTGAGAATATGTTGACCTCTCCAACAGGTGCACGAATGATATACAGCTGCAGAAAGTTCTTGGGAGCCATGGCAAAAATGCAATCGAGAAACCACTGATCAAAATCTGCGAGAATTCGGAGTTGTTGTTCAGACGAAAAGCAGATAATCCGACTGTTCTCATCTTTGTTGTCAAATAACAGGAACTCTCTTGGAAGCTCCCCATTTTCAGTGGACGTAGATCCCCATTCCTCTTGGATCACCAGTTCACGGAGGTCGTCAGGTTCGACAGGCGTGCGTCTCGTTCTTTCATTCCGCATCGTTCTCTTGCAAATAATGTATCTGGCATTGGAAGAAATCCTTGAACGTCATTTGGTACAGTTCTTGTGATCCGAGCGAGTATCTGGCCGGGTTTTTCGTCAGTTTCGCCAGCTAAGCGCTTCATCTGAGCCCTTGCCGTGGTAATTGTGACCTGGCGATCGTCAGAAGCATGGTTGTGGTCGGACAAGATGACGGTGTTCTGCAAAGCGGGGGAAGTCTTCACAAGGCCACGGCAGCCACCATTACTTTGCAGCATCGCCAATATACTGCAGTCGCTGTCCTTTTCTGTTGGTTATACATATAACCATCGTGACATAACTTTTGTCCTCCCTTCTGGTTTGTGATGACCTCCATCATGTACGTATGAATAACTGAACTGAACTGCTTTTCCCCAGCCCTTCATGCGGTTTATATTGCATAGGGCCCAAGCCAGCATCCAAGCAATCTTTTGCTCAATGTTCAAAATTAAACGTCTGGTTGTTTTCCTGTATACTAAAACGGTGGATTCAGCAACCAACCAGCAAATTAAGATTCATAATTAATCCACATAATTTAACTTTGGTTATAATCCCACATGAAATGGCTTCTGACTTTCAATGAATTCAAACAGGACTAGGACTAGAACAAAGCCTATTAACACCCTTGCATTCCAAAATTAGATTCAATTATTAGGAATGGATTATTCTTCACAAAGCCAAAATTAACATGTAATTAAGAATCATAATAAAATGCAAAATTAGGAAGGGATTCTCTTTTTACCTTGTTAACAGATATACAACCTGTACAGGGCCATAAATGCCGCGGCGTCGGCCCTTCCCGATTGTATATTCAGTAGTATGAATGAATAAATTGTATATATATATATAACAACCTGTACGACTCACTTGAATTAGAATAACAATTTGGGATAAAATTGTTCTTGTCAAGATGTGGGAAAATATGTTCATGTGATGTCATAAAAGTGATTGAAATGTAACATAAGAATGTTTCTTGTAATAAGCATGAACCGCTTGGACAGGACTTCCACCAAAAAACTTCTTTCTATACATACAGTAGGTGCTGACAATGTATGACCAAGTGCTCGCCTCACACAATGGGTCGTATTTTAGAACGTTCCTGACCTGGATATGACTCCTACCTGTGCCGGTGATCGGTTCACTGTGAACGACCACAATACCTTTTGATCCTTTGGACCATGCCAAGTGGTCCAGCTGATTAAGGTCAGGGCACTTATGATCCTGAGCAGCCCCCCCCCCCCCCCACGGATGCGCCCCTATCCCATGCACTGAGCCCCCTCACAGACAACACTGAATTGCAAGTCCATTTGACAATGTCAGAACATCTGGAAATATGCACTTATCAATGAAGGTGAAGCGTCATATTTATGCCACAACTACCATGAACAAGCCATGCATTTTCTGTGGTAGTGCTTTTTAGTGCCTTTTTCACCGGTGCCTTTTTTACCAGTGCCTTATTTACCGGTGCCTTTTTTACTGGGGCTTTTTACCGGCGCCTTTTTTACCAGTGCCTTTTTTACCTGGATTCGTAGCCAAACAATACATAAGCGTGCTCGCAACGTAGCAAAGGCATCGGGGTCCAAACTCATAAACATATTCGCAAACATACTTACGTCAAATTGTCCAAAGAGAGAAGACGCACAAAAGTCAACACAACGTATAATAATGAATAGGAAGTCGACTTCCAGAAATTCGCAAATTTTCGACCCCAACCGGGGTCTTCAGGCTGGCACTTTTCCACACTAGATTTCAGAAGAGACTGAAATCTAGTGTGGCAAGGCTGAAATCTAGTGCGGAAGAAGCTGAAATCCAGTGTGGAAAAGTGCCAGCCTGAAGAAGTCCCCGGTTGGGGTCGAAAATTTGCGAATTTCTGGGACTTGACTTCCTAAGTCAAACTGTGATAGGCCCTAGTTATCTTTTGTGTTGAATAAAGGATAAGTGTCACACAAAGATAAGTGTCACACTTAGTTTTATGAATATCGGCCCAGGATCGGAATCCCGATGCTTCGAAATAAAACTGGCTGGCTTGACGATCTTGGTTGCGGCCCAAACCCTAAGCGTGAGGAGGTAGGCCTAGGTTGGCCGAAGCGCTTATGACTGCGTTTTGGAGCCTTTCGCTTTGACATGCTCCTGAAATAAGACCACAAGTTGCATCAAGGAACATTACTGCCTACACTGATTTTTAGGGCGTCCAAAGGTTGTACAACTATACATGAAATATATTGTATTGCGCCCTACTGTTCTGGCTATGGAAAAATATCGACCACATTTTGTGAAAAACGTGATCAAAATACAATGTATGTGAACAAGAATCATACTCTGTGAAAAAACGTCATCAAAATATGCATTCACGTGACACAGAACCCCATAAAACGTCATTCATGACCTTGAACACAGTGAAATTTAGGTCAATATTCGATAGGGAATTCGTCTATGGGTATTGCGTGTTGATGCATTTTCTTTTCAACCTTAAAAAGTAGAACGAAATTATGAAATTGTGTTGGCACAGTGTTTCTGATGACGTTAGCGCAATTTATGTGTGATGCAGCACCCGCGTAAGCATCCTGAGCTTACAGTGATTTTTGTCAATTCCGAATTGTCCTCTCGTTCCTCCCACGCATGACCATGCTCCGTGGGGAGGACGCAGTGTATCACATAACATAGGCTAGGACATTTTGTATTGTTGAAATTTACATCGCATTCAGTTGACGTCATCGAGTCGTGATTCGAGTGCTTATAAAGATGTTATTGCATTTTTTTCCAAAAGTAAACGAGAACCTTGCATAAAATACTACCGGCTTTGGAACTCTATTTGATGCGGATACTGGTATCATTCAAAAAATAGTGCCAATGGCACTGTGCCCGCTTGGCTTGAAGCATGATGATGGCCAAGGGAGAAATAACGTTTTATGTTTTTTTGGTTTTGGTGCCCCTAGTGGCAAAGTCAAGAACTAGATTTTACCGAAAATTTATCCGAGTTGTTACACTAGAGCCTAGAGGTAGATACGTGCAAGTTTCAAAGCAATAGGGGGCAGACCATTACAAAAAGAGCGGATTTCGTAATTTCAGGCGAACTTTGACCTCTGTGAACTTAAAAAGTAGGTCAAATTAAAAACTCAAGTGCTATATCGTATGTATCCTTATTAGATATACCCTTGAAAAAAAATCGACAAAAATCCATCTCTCGGTTAGGGAGAAACAGCACTTTCCATGATGTTGGTTTTGGCCCCCTAGTGGCTAAGTAAAGAATCAGATTTCACCGAAGTTTTGTCTGTAAGTTGCAATGACCTAGAGGTACATGTGTACAAATTTTCAACACAACAGTTCAAACCATTATCAAAATATAGCCCTTTGAAATTTTTCACAAAACGCCCCCTGGAGGCCAACATAGGAATCCAACCGTGCTCAAAATCGAACTCGACCTAGATCTTAGGCCCATATATACACCCACTAAAGACCAAAAAGATTCGTCAAAAAACAAAGGCGCTAGAGCGCTAACAAACCAAAAGTTTACGGCCGTACGTACGTATTGACGCACGACAGACCACCACTTAAAGTGAATCGAAAGCGAAAAAAATTTATTTAGAAATAGAATTTGAAAGGGGACGAATTTCCAGGAAAAAATGTAAACAAACTTCTCCAGAATGTCAACAAAGAAATTTTCGTGCATTTTGATTGGCTGAATTTTGTGTTTACAAACACCAGCCAATGTAAACAAAATCCGCTATCGATCCGCTTTAATGACCCCAACCACAGCTTAAGCCCTGCTGGGCCTTGTGGCCGAGCTGGGCTGAAAGGGTAAATGTCGTCCTGGGTATATACAAAGATTACCCAGGATCTCAATCTTCACTAAAACAATACCCTGGGTGTAGTTTCGGCAGCCGAACATCACCCAGCATCGTAGTATGACACCTGGATTCGAGGTTCTCTCGCCCGTGGTCACGTGACAGCCAGAAGAATGGCATGAACAACTACACTCAACACGTGCCACAGTGCGAGACCGCGAAATTCCACGGGATTTCTAAATAGGACTAGTATCTAGGCACTGATTGTGGATGCTGGGTGATGTTCGGCTACCGAAACTACACCCAGGGTATTGTTTTAGGGAAGATTGAGATCCTGGGTAATCTTTGTATGTACCCAGGACGACATTTACCCTTTCAGCCCAAGCGGGCTAAAAAGGTGTAATAGCAACCATCAACTGTCGCCATTGCTCGATTCAAGTTTGAGTGACCCCTATAAACAACTGAAGGCATGAAAATTCAAAACATCACTTACGTCTGTTAGTTATTGAATGACAGCAGCTGGGTTGGCGTGAAAACCCGGGGGGAAACAAAGCGAATAGTCCATACGGCTTGCTGTATATCGAGTGCAATCCCACCTCAATCTGACCGCACAAAACTTTTTGACGTCATCACCAGTGGTGCTGACGCTGTGTGTGCTTCTAGGCTACGCCGTGGGCGTTGCCTAGAACCGATTCACCTTAGCAACGACGTCAGTTTTGGCATGCACGATAGGGAATTCGTCTATGACATGTATGAGCACGTGTGTTGATGCGTTTTCCTTTTCAACTTAAATGTTTCCGATGCCGGAAGTTATACGTAATGCAGCACCCCTGTAGTCATCGCCAGATAAGCCCAGGATGCGTATAAATGCGCCTAAGTGGTTTTGTCAATTACGAATTTCCTCCCGTTCTCACGCCATGCTCCGTGGGGAGCGGGCTATGACATAAATATTGACTGATGATTTCTCAAAATGCTCTCAGCTGTCTTTCCAGTTCGAAGTCCTCGCATCATCATGAACAGTGTAATGGCATGCACCCGTTTCAATATTAGCATTATAACACCATCAACTGGTCAATCAAGTCACGTCCCAAAATAGCAAACCGATCAGGAAATTCAAACACCACCGCCCTATGTTTTTTTTAAAAACATTCCTTGTTATTACTTTTCAGCTGTAGAAGATGAAGGCTTTCTTGTGTGCGATTCTAGTGTCAGTTTTATTGGTGGGAACAGGTAAGTGTACATTGTATGTACATTGTATTTAGGAATCAGAAAACGCAGGTATTACCGGAAATCAGGGGCGCCGCTGAAACAGAAATGAAAGTCTAAACATTAGCCTTAGTTCCGCCTATCCCAAATTGGTGGGTTTTTAGACCCGCGTCTTCCCTGTGCTTGAAAAAAACCGCCACGCGCTTACACCTATAACTTTCGCTACATTTCATTAGTTACTAAACACGGCGAGAGAGGTCGCACCTGCGGCTCAAATTTCGCAGGGTTGTCGGCAATCTCCAACGCAGAGGTCAGACGGTTTCACCTTACTGACTCTGCCTTCAAACGTCAGTGCCCCGTACTTCTTTTCGCGTAGGAATGACGTCATTTAAGATGGCTGCCTCCTTGTTGCACGTGGTTATGTTTACACTCACAAAATCATGTGATCAAATTCGACGAAGCTGATTGGTCCATCGATTTGGTTGCTTCTAAAATAGAAATTATTTCTGCCGGAACGACCGAACCGAAGCACCGCCATACGTGTAATCCGCCGCAAAATAGTGCAACACAAAATAATCAACAAATGTTTAAAAATCATGGTGTGTTTGGTGTTTTGGTACACTTCTAAACTTGACAGTACGATTATGATTTTATTAGGGTGGAAAACTGGCTGTAGATCAGTTTTTATTCATTCTGCTCATTCCGAGCAGAAGAGATGAGGGCGTTTGAAGCCAGTGGTACAAGTGGAGCAAACCGAAAACGCGGAACGCCGTACCACTGGGCTAGCGAGTTTGGATTTTCGGTTTATAGCGCATGCGCAATACGCAACACACCTTCCGCGCCATCTGTCGCCGGGTTTGATAGATAGTAGTTGCCGAGTTTATTGTGCTTACACCAATCTAAAAGCCCGGGTGACACGTGTCTGAATTAGCCCCGGCGAGCTCGGCTATGGCAGGCCGGGGTTTACACAATTCATATTTAATGTCCACATTAATTCCGATTTTATGTCCACATTAAATCAGGAATTTATGTCCACACCAAATCAACCAATCGCAGCTAACTTTTTAGTATGATAATAAGCAAAAAGTCAATCTCCAGAATTCACAAATTTTCGACCCCCAACCAGGGTCTATTTCAAGTGGAACTTTACAATCTGAAACTCTAGAAAAGACTGAGCTGAAACCCGAATGTAGATTGAACTAAATAACCTGTGTAAACAGGATGAGTAAGCAATTAAGGAAAGAATAGTGTCCAATAGTGTCCAAGTAACTTTTTAGTATGGATATGAAATCGCACTCCTTATTTAATGTCCAGATAAATTCCTATTTTTGTCCATATTAAATCAGGAATTTATGTCCACATAAAATCGACCAATCACGGATAAGGACTTTGGGGCGGAAGTGAGTCTTCCAGATCACTTCCGTCCAAAATTCCAAGACGGATTTTAGGAAGGAAGCGACATTACCAGCAATTCTTAATCCCTTCCAAGTCCCTATTGTTCCTGTTTCCGTCCAGTTCAACCTAAGCTGGACATGTGAAAACAGAATGTATGCACTTGCAGGTTATTAAAACTACGCGTGATGCGTTTGTTTTTTGGGGTATCAAGTTTGCCGATAGCAGACCTGATGCATAATGACAAGACCCAATCATATGCCAATTTTCCTGGAAATATCTTGAAATTTTCTACTGTACATGATTACAATGAATGTTCCCCATGTATCACTACAGCAAAAGCACTGCCCAATGTACAACAACACGTAAATGTATTAGTGTACATACAAAAATTTGGTCCAATCTCGACCTAACCTCGCATGCAGGGAGTCCTTAACATAAGAATGTACATGTGCTATCGGCAAGTTGAATATAGTTGGAAAATACCCCTATAAACACATGTTTAAGTGTGTGCCTACACTGAATACAGCAGTACAGTTAACCTGACATGGACTGAAGTGGCAGGGCTCGCTGGCCTAATTACCAGAACAAAGGGATCACCAGAGCAGTGGAGGGCCAAACAATAGAGCAGGCAGCGCTCCAAGTGAGTTGCCTAGTTTATGGATTTCTGGTAATGATGGAAGTGTGGACGGAAGTGATCGGGAGCACTCGCTTCCGTCCAAAAGTCTTTGTCCGTGATTGGTCGATTTTATGTGGACATAAATTCCCGATTTAATATGGACATAAAATAGGAATTTATATGGACATTAAATCAGAAGTGCGATTTTATATCCCCATTAAAAACGCAGCTACGATTGGTTGATTTAATGTGGACATAAATTGGTGATTTAATGTGGACATAAAATCAGAATTAATGTGGACATTAAATATGAATTGTGTCCACTCCGGCCTGCGATACTCGGCGGGTTTTCAAACACGGCTCTATCAGACACGGCAAAAAAATCCGCGATGGAATTGTGGACGGATGCGATCGATAACACTCACATCCGTCCAAAAGTCCTTATCCGTGATTGGTCGATTTTATGTGGATATTAATTCGCGATTTAATGGGGACATAACATACGAATTTATATGGACATTAAATAAGTAGTGCGATTTTATATCCACATTAAAAACTCAGCTGCAATTGGTTGATTTAGTCTGGATATAAATTCTTGATTTAATGTGGATATAAAATCGGAATTAATGTGGACAATAAATATGAATTGTGTCCACTCCGGCCTGCGATATACGCGTCAGTGAGTTTGGGATAGGTGGAAGCACAGCTACAATTCTCTTATTTCAGATGCTTTAAAATGTTCCGTGTGTGGTCCTGCAGATTCTTTCTGTATTGATGAACCCCCTGCATCCCAGCACTGTCCGTTGACAGATGGAGTCTGTTTTCTGCAATGTATGAAAAATGCTCAAGGTAGGTTTTTAACCAAATTGAAATAACATTTTGCATAACCACAGAAAAAAGATTAAAATACATGTACTTCCACTATTACTGCCCAAGATGTCTGATAAATAGGATTTCATAGCCACTGCATGCATTGAAGCTTTCTCTGCTTCTGGATGGTTGCGTTTCTGTCTTTTCGAAATTGATGTCTTGTTCGACTATAATGTCATCTGTAAAGGGAGACATCCGAAAGATATTGCCTGGTGGGCACTTGTTGTTTTTGCTTTGATTAGCGCACAGCGTCGTCTCTTTATCATCGGTGACACTACGCTATGGCCCTGGAGAGCTATCAGTGAGTTTAGAGCACGTATCTAACTAACAAACACTAGTCTATAAAATTCGTCAGCTCGGGGTGTGTTTTACATACGTGTTGTGTTTTTTAGATACGTTTGGTTAGGTATAAACTCACTGATAGCTCTCCAGGTGCCTGTGCCATAGCGTAGTGTCACCGGTGATTAAGAAACGGCGCTGTGCGCTAATCAAAACAAAAACAACAAGTGCCCGCCGGGCAATATCTTTCGGACGTCTCCCTTTAAGTAATGCAACCTGCATTGTCTTTACAGGGTTAGTGCTAGAAACGTCTCGTGGATGTACAACGGAGCTCACGGCCCAGTGTACGATAGCAATACGTTGGGACGGCGGCGCCATGGAACCAACACAAACATGCACATACCTTTGTAACTGGGATAATTGCAATGCGGTGCTCTGTGCAATGATATCCTAAAGGACCAACCCACTAACATCGCTGCGATCAATGACGTAGTCCCACGAAGATTTTAAAGACTTTCCGTTCCCATCAAATGCGTGAAATCTCGCGTGAAATCGCAATGCGACTTCCAAAACTTCCCAACATTTTCTGTATAACTAGCCCTGGAGTAATAAGTTAAACTTGCACTTTAGCCGACACTGATTTATGTCTATGTGATCATACATGTAGTCGTCATAAAACCAACCCAAGAGTATGAACCAACCCTAAGCGTGCCCCTCGATGCAATGGTGCATGGGCTCGCCGCCAGGCCAAACAAACGGCGTACCCAGCAAATTGCTTTGTCGAACCAGTCAGAAGAATCGCCTCAGACCGGTGTAACGTTTTTTAGTGTGGCCGTTTTTCTGTGTGACTTCCATTGTTCGGAATACACTGGGAGACAGACTCACTGTTTCTCTGTGTGCCGCTCATTGTCCAGTCGCGCCTTATTCCGTCAATCTATTGAAATGTCACACTGGCACACGGGCCTCACTGAAAAACGTTACACCGGATTTTTCGAGAATATGCATTTTTGTCTCCCATCGCGCTAACACGCCGTATTAGTTGTGGTTAGTGGTGTTGTTGCAACGAAAGATATCCGTAGTAAGTAAGGCTGAATGGGTCAATGTCGTCCTGGGTATACCTCATGTTTACCCAGGATTATCCTGGGTAATCATTTTCTTTACCCAGGATCATCCTGGGTAAACATAAGGATCCTTAACTTTACCCAGCTTGGGAGTTCCAGCCGAATCATGCTGATCGCTCCGAGGATGGAATTTGGTACGTGCGTCTCTTTCGGCAGATAACATGCAGTAGGATCATTGCTAAAAGGGCTGAAAATTACCGCTATACCTCCTCCGGGGTTTGCAATAGGGAGACAAGACCAATCCCTACAACTTTTCAAAAGGGACCGATAGGAAATTCTCAAGGACCATGCTGCGGTATAACATGGGGACCAAAATAGACGCAACTATTAACGAAGTCTCTAAACTGGTCCTGATGATGATACTGCAGCAAATGACGCCCGAGTGCATAATGGACGCGAGGATCACAATACATTTAAATCGATCCGATCGACCCACATTCTGGACCGGATGTGTTCCAAGTTTTTGGGTAGGTTTTACACATGCATGTTAATCTGGTCACATTCTGACTTAAAATTATCCTTGTGGAACTCTCCACAGCGAGTGTGGTCAGTGGAGGAAGAAAAACCACATCAACGCGCATGCGCGCAGGTAGGGTGAATCTGGATTCGGCATTCGGAACTTCCGAAGGCAACTGCTCGGCAATTTCCGTGACGGCTCGCATTTCCCCTCGGACACAATTCCAAGGCAGCCATCTTGAATGCGCAGTGATTGCCTTCAGTTTCTGTGGCTTTGGATGCGGTCGCCTCATCACACCCTGCGCATGAACGAAATAGGTCTCACAAAAACGTTGCGTTATTGATCAATAATTGATTGGGTGAGATATCGGTAAGTTTATATATAATATGCCTCAACTTATCCAGGAAATAAAGTTGGATATCTTAGCAGGCCAAAATTCGGCGAAAATAGTCCCACGGTCGGTCACGTGGGTTTGTTGATAACAACATGGCTGCCTTGGACTTGTGTCCGAGGTGAAATGCCCCGCCGAGTGGATAGATAAGCAGTTCGCCTCAGGTCGTTCCGAATGTGGATTCGGGTATCATTTGCGTTTAGACGAGAAATTTAATCGTGGCGTGTGGTCTCATGAGGTCGGATGTGCATTCGGGACCACCAAAGTCGGTGGTTCATTTTAAGTCCACACTATAGTCATGTACTATAAATTGCGGACCATGTTTACACGGCGTCAGGACGGCGCAATGCATCAGAATGTATTGGATGCACTACGGCGTCACGTCACTCATGCAAACTCATGGTCCGGAATTTTCGGTACACATCTACAAACCACATTGGACCGCATTGGGTACCGTTTACACGCACTAGATTTGAACTACAATCGGATTCGATCGGATCGTATGTGGACTTTTGCCTGTCGTCTAAACGGCCCAAATGCCATTTTCACTCTGATCCGCTGAATCGGATTGATAATGGAACCGGTGATAGATGACAGAGACCGGTACAGGGTGTTTTAGTTATAAGTTCTTGAGGTGCATGAGGGCCAGGCCTACCCTGGTCGCCGATTCGTGTTTTTGTTCTAATAGTTGTTAAAAAAGTCACGTGAAAGCGGCATGCTTCCTAGTGAAAAATTCTGATTGATGAGCGACTGTGATTCATATGACTAAATGGCTCAAAATCTCTGTCTGTGTGTGTGTGTGTGTGTGTGTCTGTAGTCCGTTAAACTTGCACGTTTTGCAACCGCAAGGCCCAGGGTCATGAAAGTTGGTGGAGTCATAGACCCTACCAAAAAATTTCGCGATTTGACCTACATTCTGCTCTCCAGGGGGCATATTATGCAAAATGAAAAATCCCAATTACTCAGTACAGAGAAAATAAATCAAACTGCAATTGACATATTGTGTTGTTTAGTTTTCTCCTCACCTCCTGTAGGGGTCAATTGTTCATAATTTTCCCACCAGGGGGAGTAATCTGCACATTTCAAAAACATGGGTATTTGAATTTCCCTCTGAGAATCACATTGATGATGTCACTATTGGATGCTGCAGATTTGATGACATCACAGTACTGTCTGAGTACCGTATTTGTTCTTATTTGTAGGGAATTCAAAGAACAGCCTATTCACCATCACTGGTTTATGTGTGTGTTGTAGGCCTCTACTCTTTTGTAAGTAAGGCCGATACAGGTAGGTAACTGTGTGCAACTCAATCTGAAGACTGAATCAAAACAAACACAACATCAATAGGATATGACAGCCTGGGTTTCACCCAGTCGTCATCAGCAGTTTGGTCATGCCAAGTTAAGTTAGTAGTAGGCCTAGCCTATAAATAAATAGTAGGTCAAGTGTTGAACAGCACCCCCCCCCCTTTCTGTTCTGCATCACCATGGTACTGTCACTGACTGGTAGTACCAGCACAGATTATGATGCTGCTTTAGCTGATTTGGTGATAGGCGTCGTAGGCCAAGGTCTAGCACATTGCACATTGCATGTGCGTGCTGCTGCTTGGGGATGGCGGATGCTGGCCATGTTTAGCATTGCCACTGATACATGTCATGTCATGATGTTCTGCTGTGCCTATGTCCTATTTCATGCTGTCTTAGTCCTGTTGTTCTTAATCTTCTAAAAGGCAGCTACACAACTATTGAAGACATGAAAAATTGGTCAGCAAATATTTTAATGTGCTTCCTTTGTTCTTTTCTTTGCAGACGTCCTGTCTTGGTGCTTGCTTCAGTGGAAGAACACTTGAAAAATGAATTACAAAAGAACTTGCAAAATAAATCACAAAAAAATTGCAAAAGAAATAACAAAGGAACTTGCAGAAGATCAGCATTGTCAACAGTTACAGGGGCGTCGGAGCGTTTTGCCTATGGATGTCGTCTGGGGGGGGNCCTCGCACTGACTGAAAGAATCATGACGCGGCGCGGCATGGGGTCGCACAACGTCAACAATTCAGCGTAAGTGGGGTCATGAAGTGCGTTGAGACTCCTAAGGGGGAACCCAGGCCTAGATACACACAAAAATATTCGCGAAGTGGGAAGTTTCTCAAGAGGGCAGCCATATTTAAGTCAACTCCAGCTGACTTAAGCCTCCTGGCTACCCGTCTTAACTTTAAGACACTTTTTTGGCTTAAGTTTTTTGAGAACTGCAGACTTAGGCCTAAGCCAGGTAATTGAGGCTTAAGTCAACAAAACTGACTTAAGATTATTTGTGAAACCGGGCCCTGGCATCTGACAGCAGATTATAGCATCTACAATACCATATTTTTGGGCGATTTTTATTTGACGTGCGTTTGCTCTGTGCCTTTGACCCGATGTTAAAAACACAATATTTTCAGCAAAAAAGTGAGGGGGCTATAGCCCCCCCAGCCCCCCCCTGCTCCGACGCCCCTGAGTTACCTGATATGAAACATCATTCTCTTGTAATTCTCCTGTTCTCAATAAACAACAAATTTACACACGTCCTCTCCACCTCGGAAACAATTCCCAACTGCTGTCGCCACTCCAAACAACTGTCACAAAGTCAGCTGAGCGCAAGGCCCATGGGCCTCTTGTTCATCAAAGTGTTGCTGACAAACTTCCCAACTCTCTTGTGAACAAAAACACGAATCGATGGCTAGGGTAGCTCTCGTCAATAAGGTATGGCGATGTTCGTATTTTCATTGGCCAATGTCTTTTCAAATTTTCCATCGACTTCGTTGGTTTTTGTCTTCCTTTTTTGACGATCACATCCATTCAGGTCCATTTTCTCTTATTTTGAAGGAAAATAATTTGATGCTGGTTTAATTCATGGGCGAAAATATATTTACTGCATCATATCTCTTGTGTTTCCGGCGTATCTGTCGGACATTCCTGTTTTGGTCGAAAATAACGTCACGCATTCGCATGACTTTACTATCATCGTCATTCATCCCATGCATTTCTAGCCGTAGCGGACTAAAGACGTCATACTTTTCATTCAAACTTGATGAACAAATCTTACACATTTCAAAGCCGGAAAAACCCCGGTAATTAGCAAAATTATCCACATTATGGAAAACACGAACAAGGAACACCCCTAACACTTCGTTAGTAATGCAAATGTCCGCGTTCTTTGGCAGAAGAACCTCTTGTTGTAGGCCGCGCGTCCAAGTTGCGAAGAACAAGGAGAACGTCCAAGCGAAATTTGTTCTTGTTCAGGAAGACGAGAACGGGAAATATTGCCTCACGAAACAAACACAACATGTGACGACCCGGGATTTGTGGAAGACAGGTATCCGGAAAACTTGGGCAAACGGACTGTTGGATCCGCGCCTGCAGGCGACAGGGTTATGATAATCCTGATAATCAACGCCGTTTGTCTTTAAAGGCAAAATTGAAAATCTATTTTGAACATATTTTGTAGAATGTAAAGCCAGCACGAAAAACTAGGCAATAGGCCTGGCGGCGACAGGATTCGCAACGTGACATACATCCTTATTCCCCCAGGCTTCAGCAGCCGTGTATTGGCATATAAACATACATGATGGCGTCTACTCAACAACCAGTGATTACAGTCCTATCCACGGGAGGGAGCAGTATAATTAGCGCAGTATTAAAATGGTGCCCATAGTGAAGAGCGGTAAGAGCGAAATCTCACCCGGGTTATTTAGAGTATTTCAGTAAATGAATAGGCAAAAAGAAAAACACAAGACAGGAAAAAAACGGTGAAAAAAATCCCCCGCCAGGACTCGAACCAGGGACCTGCAGTTTAACAGATAGATATTAGCCGAGACAGTAGACTGATTTCCGTCTTTGCTCCTGTTCCGCTATCAGGCCCGGATCCAGGATTGACAGAAAGGGGGGGGGCGTAGCTCGACGTCGCCCGACGGAGGTAGTGCGCACCGAAAGCACGAAGCCCAAAGGTGGTGTCTGGGTCACCCCCCCCCCCCCCCCAAGAAAAATTTGACAATTTTAAGTGCTTTTAGATGCATTTCCTTGGCATCTGAGAGCGAACTACTTAAACTTTTATGCGATTAAATTTTTCTTGCTAAATAAACCACTACTCTGCNCCCCCCCCCCCGGATCCGGCCCTGGCTATACAAAGACAGGTCCGGGGCACCTTCTTGGGCCAGGATTCCGGCCGAACTTACTGCGCATCTTGTTTGCGCATACGTTCTGGGCAGGGATTTGCGCAATGTTTTGATGTGTTTTGAAATAGAAAACCCACGTGGATCGAGTATTCTACGTGGGTTTGACAGAATGGCATGTCTAGGTCCCGGGAGAGTACCGATATGCATGTAGCATTGTGTGTTTGCACTTGCGAGAATAAGACATTGGGATCACAGGAGGTTATGCAAGGGGTATCTTTGGGCTGTAGGCTATATTTCTGGTGGGTCACTTTCTCAACTATAAAAGGCACCCACTACTTCCTCCTCGTTTCTTCCTCAGTCTGTTTGGCTTCAGTGTAGGCGTACCGTAGCTTAATCTGTACGCCTTGCTGCTGATTGATTGTCGCCAAAGCAATGTTTACTTACCGAGAACCCCGACCGAGAAGTTTTACCGAATTTTTCATGACTGTTGATATTTTTAGTGCATCGTATTGAACATGGGGTTTCCTTGTTGTTGATGTTCTATAAATAAACCGGAACTACTTCATTGTATGTTTGTATGTATAGCTTTATTCGCCAATACAAAGTGCTACTAACAGTAAACAGGAGCCAAAGCAGAGCATTAGCGGCTCCTGAGACAGATATGACATCAAGGAAAGGTAACAGGCGGACAGAGCAACAAAAACATAATACATTGAAGCATACAGAAAAGGAAGAAAGAAAGAATATAAACAGATTACAGACTGGGTAAAAAAAGGAACAGAGACAAGTGGTTGGCATCGGGTCCGTTCGTTGGAGTAGAAAGAGCAAAGACCGAGGAGACACTCACGATCATAAAACAAAGGGAAAAGTCATGGCCCGTATTATTATTTATTTATTTATTTATTTATTTATTTTTATTTATTATTTATTAAGAAATCTCAGACGGTCGCGAACACATGCCAAAATAAAGGACGTGGTTATTTCCGGGTTTACAAAGTACATATAAAATTGGGAAGGCAGAATAGGGAAAAGTGTTACAACATCTCCACTACACTTGTAAAAAAGTGTGCAGTAAAGACAGCCATATTTTGCTTTATAGAGAGGGGAATAGATTGGTCACTCATACCATGTGACAACAATCTGTATTTGATATCTGAGCTTAGCTGATTAAAGGAGTTAAAATCAAAGTCTGGTATACTCGCAAGATTATGAAGTAGGTCCGTTTGCTCATAGTTAACCAACTGCCATGAAAAAAGAATATGTTTCGAGGTGTGAACCCTGAACCCACAGCGGCAGCTCTGATCATTAATGTTTGGAAAATTATGAGCGAACATATGACTCTTGAATATTAAGTCACACCTAACCCGATTGAGAACAATCTCACAAGATCTCGGAATATTTAATTTCATTCGAGCATCCAAGATGGCGCATTCTTAACTTAGAGCTTGAAACTGTGCCAGATTTCAATCTCTAGTGTCATAAAAAGCGGCCATATTGAAATGGAAGGATATGTGATGCGGCGCACTGACTACGCAGACTTGGCGGAGTGTTCTTCCGCTATGAAATAGTTCGCAAAATATAGTGTAGAAATGACCGAAAATCACACATCATAATCATTT
The DNA here is from genome assembly GCA_002633025.1 of Notospermus geniculatus. Classification (NCBI taxonomy): domain Eukaryota; kingdom Metazoa; phylum Nemertea; class Pilidiophora; order Heteronemertea; family Lineidae; genus Notospermus; species Notospermus geniculatus. The sequence goes on from NMRB01000052.1 coordinate 196,996, forward strand.
TGTGTATTTTTATACTCATTAGTGTATTGACTGAGGGGTGTCAAAAAAAAAACTGGTACGGTAACTCAAAGACAAGCGGGAAAGGATCTCTATAAAAGATTTCATCCAGATGGTCATGAAATGTCCCATCAATATCATGAAATTGTAATTTTTTTGTGAATTTAAAAAATGTCAGTTTGTGAAATTGAATAAAACGTTGATTTTTTTCAAAAGAATGCTTTGGAATTTTTTAACGGTTTTCATGCTTGATACTAGTGGGTCATATACAACAACTTCCAAGCATTATTTTCTCTGGACATTTTTTTCAACTTTCTTCAAGTTAAACATGGTGTGCGATGTCTTTTCCATAACTTTATACACAGATTTCCACTGTTCCTGCCTCATTGATAGATTGTTCGCATCGTAAGATCTGGATGCTTTAAACCTGCTAAATTTCAACAAATGCAGTCATAAACAGATCAATGTGACCCATTGTTATTGATATCTATTGGCTGCTTATTGCAGGAAGCACAAAATTCCCAAAGAAAGATACTTGACGGGGTGTTTTCGTTGTCATCTTGATAAAGTGTGTTCAGCTGTTGTCCACATTGATGCAACAAACCAAAGGCCAATTGTCAAAGCAGATCTGATTGGTTGCCTTGCCAGACATGACCAATCAGAACTCACAATACATGATGCAGTCATTGATAGAACTACGGAGGTCTGTAAGGGTCATTTCAGGATGTGTATATTCAATGTATGGTGCCTTGGAATGGTGAAGCCAGAAGGGTATCACGAAACGGAAGTTTTGGCCATAAAATGACCTCCCCCAGATGAAAAAAAAATCATCTTGTAGCCTTCAAATTTATTTTGAGAAGGTCCCTAAGCCTCCACTAACAGCGTCTGTTTCCTCCTTCGCGAGTGTCATATCCTAACCTATCCTCATGTTCCTGGTCAATTTCTTTCTCAGAGAAGGCGAAGTATCCCAACTTACTGACGGGTCCAAGAAGTCTGGAATAGGTTAGCACACAGCTTTTCTGTTCCTCCCGGCCACCAGCACAATGACCAGATTCTGACATTTCCGTTTTATCGACTGACTTTTTGTGCAGTTTCTCTTGTAGGTCGGAAAAGGTCTCCACGAAACCCGTCTGTTCCTCTTCTCCATCAGACGAACTGTACGATTCTGATATCTCTATTTGATCATACTCTGTCGACAATCCCTCCATGAATAGACTGGAATAAGTTTTCTCCACTTTTTGTTTCTTCAACGTTTCTAGTATCTGCATCACTTCCCCCAGGAAGCTGGGGAATGTTCCCACGAAACTTGTTCTCTCGTCTTCTCCACCAGTACAAGAACCAGAATCTGTCATCTCTTTTTTATTCACAAATTGCCTCAGCTGCCGCTTTATTATGCTCTCAAACAATTCCAGTTCATTCGCGAAGCTGCAAGTGCTTGCAAGAATGCATTTTTGTTCGTCTTTTCCTGCATTATAACGAATCCTCTCTCTCTGCAACGACTTGACTTGACTTGCGAACAGGCTCATTTCATACTGGAGGCACGAGAAGGTTCTTTCAGAGCTTGTTTGTATTGTTTCTACACCAGAAGAACCACATTCTGATATCTCCTTTTCGTAGAGTTTATCGACCAATTTTCTCAGTATCCTCGCCACCCGAAGTGATTTCTTTGGGTCAATCTTCTGTCCAACCAGGACGTTCCAATAAGGATTCCAGAACATCGGAAGTTTACCCTCAGCCAGACAACCTTCCAGGTCCCTGCATATAATACGTACCATCTCAATCAAAGTCATTTTTCTATTGAGGAAGTCCTCAACGTTGTGTAGGAAGACAGTTTTCAGGTAATAGCTAGTGACATATGTGTCCGTGTTATAAAGGAAACCATCCTTGTCCTGTATCATTATCCTGCAGACATCAGGATTGCGCAGACACTTGGTCGCGATGTATGCATCCCTAACCCAGGGTTCTAGGCTTCTAATATGCCTCGTCTCAAGATGAGGAAATGAGATACGGTAGAGTTGCGTACGCAGGTCTTCCTGGCTATTTTCTCTCATTGACTTCCCAAGTTTACTGTCCTTGTGAGGCGGCCTGGCCACAAGGTAGAAACCATGTCTTCTTAACTCTTCTCTGTCCATCAACCACGTCCTCGAAATGAGATATTCTGGCCACTCATCCAAGAAGTGAATGGCCGGCACCAAGTCCACAGATATCACCAGGGTCTCATCAATGACGGGGTCACATTTTATCTTTTTTTCAGTGCTTGCATGGCCGCCATCTCTCACCTTACCCACTTCTGAACAGATCCGTACATCCACTTCAGTCAATGTATCTTCTAAACTGGAACAGAATTCATCATGGAATATTTTACTTGATTTCACCCAGTCGTCATTATCATGTCGTACATAGCCATTCTCGATATGCTGTCGATGTAAATTTTTGGTATTGTCTTCATCAGGGAGATCTTTTATGATATAATCATTTTCATCTGGAAGCATGACCTTCGTTCGCTCTGCTGAGCTACCGCATGGCTGGTGTATGGCGTACTTTATCGTCGAAGTTTCTTTCCATTTATTGGCAATTCTCTGAATACATCTGCATTATTTTATCATTAGATTTTGTGTGTTCGTGCATTGACTCCAGCATCCCTGGTTTAGCAGCACATAACAGCCTACAGACATCAAAGTGCCCTGATTTAGATGCCCAGAAGAGAGCATTTTGTCCACTCTTGTCAGTTAAATCAAAATCTGCCCCATTCTCTATAAGACAACTCACAACTTCAGTGTGTCCATGACAAGAAGCTTTGATGAGGGCGGTCTGTCCCCGAGAATCCCTATCATTTACGTTGGCTCCATTCCGAATTAGGCGATAAACGATATCATGATTTCCCCTCTCAGAGCCCAGCATGAGTGCTGTCTGCCCGGTACATGTACGTGATTTGACAGTATCCTTAGCTCGCGAAGGTCCAGAATTATTCCTACCGTTAACGTCAGCCCCTGAAATTATAAGATAATTAACAATGTCACTCTCCCCCTCATCAACGGCATACCATAGCGGAGACCTTCCAGATTGGTCCATAGCGTCAATGTCAGCTCCACCCTCTATGAGATCTTTAGCTACCTTACTCTTCCCCTTATCAATGGCATACCATAGCGGAGTCCTTCCAGAATCGTCCTTAGTATTAAGGTTAGCTCCCACCGTTATGAGGTACTTAGCGATATCACTCTCCCCCTTATCAATGGCAAACAATAGCAGAGACCTTTCACCAATGTCCTTCATGGTAATGTCAGTTCCTGCTTCGATAAGATACTTAACTATGTCTCTCTCCCCCTTAATAATGGCAAACCATATCGGAGAGCGAGAAGGGTATTTGTCGTTAACGTCAGCTCCTACCTCTATAAGGTATTTAGCTATGTCACTCTCCCCTTCATCAATGGCATACCATAGCGGTGAGCTTCCAGAACGGTCCTTTGCGTTAACGTCCGCTCCAGCCTGTACAATGTACTGAACCATGTCTTTACGACCCCTCGCCGCGAAAATCAACAACGCCGTCCGCCCTTCTTTGTCTCTGGCATTGACTGATGATCCTGCCTTGAGTAACCTCCGTAATTCTTCATCATCGTTCCTGTCTGCAGCAGTTACTATTTCTGGTGTCCCTTCATAATCTCTTGAAGTGTTGGCCTCCTCATCATCACCTGGTGATTTCTCGGCCTCGGCAGCAGCGGCACTCGCTGTGTCTGCCGTAGTTCTTTGGTCTTACTCAGTGAACTCTACTTTTTGTAGAAATCAGAGTGTGCCAAGAACGAAGAGACGTCAACAGTCTCTCAGACGGCTTGCTATACAACGGCAGGCTTCCTACAAGGGAAAAGCGACATCATCATTACCATTGAGATAATCAAAACAACATTGAAATAAAGTTGAATACAAGCCTGGCGGCAACAGGCTTCACAAGGTGACTTCAGGGTGGCACTCGGCCTCATTCCCCCAGGCTTCAGCAGTCGTGTACTGGCATACAATATATGGTGTGTTATACACAACACCCGTGATTAACAGTCCTACTCACGGAAGACAGCACGTGAGGCAAAGCATTATTAGTGCAATAACATTACGTTGATTTACTCAGTATTATGCTACCTGCCCACTTCGTACATACAACAATAAACCGCTTCACTCAACCATGCCCCATGTAACTAACGACCCAAAACGCCAGATCTAAACCCCATCAGAAAATAATCTTGTAACTGGCTTAAAGAGGAACTGACCCCTTCAAATATAATGACTATTTTTGCTGTTCTAAATGGTTTCACACCACTCTATGGCTGGCAAAAATTTTCAAACTACACACAAAAGTGTATTTCTCATAATTCAAATTTCCCGCTCAATTAGTGATGTCATACCTAGAACCATTTCTATAGTCATCCATTGTAAACTGTACTAAATCTTTATCCTAAAGAGCCTGTCAAGTTCACTTTCTGACTCAAAGTATTGATTTAGGAGGAAAAGTCCAAAGTAAACACTAACTGTCTCAGGAGGGTATTATTATTCAACAAACTGTCGTGATTGACTAAGATATCGAAATCTCTAAATGGTATTTTCAATTATTTCTAAATTTTCACGTGAATTTCAGGTGTAAAGATCCCCACATGGCTGACTTATTGATTCTCAATCACGGCAACGTGGTTGACATTAGAAACATATTCTGTCCAGCTGTCTTAGATACAGATATAGCACATTTTGCAATGGACACTATATTGTAATGGTTCTCTGAATGACATCACTAATTGAGCGGGAAATTTGAATTCGAAAATTACACTTTGGTGTTTATTTCGGAAGTGGGTGGAGATTTTGAAATCAAACTGTTGTGAGTCCTGAAGTCATATCATAAGGCATGTTGAGGTGTAGGTAGTCCAGTTTGGCTGGCAAAGTGGTCAGTTCCCCTTTAAGTGTTTCCAAATTACTGTCGACTCCAGCCAGTTAACATGTTTATCAACAAAAAGCAAGTGTAACACGGTTTACTGATTCAGGCACAAAACAGGCATCATCTTTAGCGATCTTCTCCAATTTTTATCCTTCACAAACGATAATTCCCTCGAAAAATCTCACTCAAAACCCTATATATTAAATATCACCCAGGGGTGTCTGCTGGCAAACTCTCGCACAAATACAACCATCATGATAGAATTTGACCACACACAAAATTTAAAATCTATTGCTTCTTCAACAGCTGAGATAAAGCTGCAAATATTGCCGACAGCACCGGGCATGCCAGATGGTGTTGAAAATAAGAGCCACTTTGTGAACCGGAAAAATATCACAGTGTCATCTAACTTAGCACCGTATTATTTTGAAGGCAGTGGAATTTCCAGTCATTTGATTTATGGGAAAAGTATTTTTAGCGCAATTGGTGTTAATTTATATTTCACCACTTTTATGGATCTCATTCGATTTAATCAAAATTAGCAGTCGTGTTGAAATTCTTGGCCAGAGTTCGTGTTCGATTTTTTACAGGTTCAAATTGTGATCCCGGTGCAGCCAACAGTGTGGAATTATTTTACTAACTTGTGCCCTCGCCGTCTGCATGCCATCCTGAGATCTCAGGTCATTTACGGTCGTACCCTCCCTAATGCCCTGAGGAAATCCATCCCGTTTCGGTGGGGAAGACGGCTGTTCCCTAGCCACTTTGTGAACCGGAAAAATATCACAGTGTCATCTAACTTAGCACCGTATTATTTTGAGGGCAGTGGAATTTCCAGTCATTTGATTTATGGGAAAAGTATTTTTAGCGCAATTGGTGTTAATTTATATTTCACCACTTTTATGGATCTCATTCGATTTAATCAAAATGAGCAGTCGTGTTGAAATTCTTGGCCAGAGTTCGTGTTCGATTTTTTACAGGTTCAAATTGTGATCCCGGTGCAGCCAACAGTGTGGAATTATTTTACTAACTTGTGCCCTCGCCGTCTGCATGCCATCCTGAGATCTCAGGTCATTTACGTTCGTACCCTCCCTAATGCCCTGAGGAAATCCAACCCGTTTCGGTGGGGAAGACGGCTGTTCCCTCGTGTGTACTCGCCAATTGGTAATTCACGAATAATCCATGCACTGCAGTTGGGGAACGCCACTTGATGTAACATACCAAACACCGTGACTAGTGCTGCAACGTCTGCACACACATCTGGTGTTACGAGTTAACGGGCACCAG
>NMRB01000052.1:208210-227861 GCA_002633025.1 Notospermus geniculatus
AGAACTAATTTGTTCTCACTTAAAATGATGTCAGCAGGGCCGGCCGGTCCCTGCTGCAAAATATCCGCCCCTAACAATACCTCATCTTCAATGTCTGCGACTAAAAGTTGCCTATGCAACATAAGTGGGCCCAACTCCAACTCAAAAACTGCTTTGCCATGGTTACGTATCTCTCCTCCATCAGCATTAGACATGTGGGTGCGACTGGGCGCTAATCCCTCGGAAGGGCGTTGCCCTAAGGGAATTTGCTCATAAAACTTGTGTGAGACAATGGTCCTGGTGGCGCCAGTGTCCACAGTGAATGTTGCGGGTGTCCCTTGGACTTTCCCGGAAATATATATCCCAACAAACTTAGGAGTTTGCCTCCTAAGCTGTATCTCCTCAATGCATTCATCTTCCCTGATATCAAATCGGGTCTTTGGTCGAGACTGGACTGGTTCGCGACCCTCCGAAACAGTCTTTAGTTGTTTAAAGGCTGGAATTCCCTGGCCTGGGCTGACATTGGCCCACTGTCATGACCACAATTACTGGCACCCATGGTATAGCCTCCATTGCTGAAGGGCTGTACAGCTTGGGGCAGAGAGCCAAACTCATTAGGTTGATTCCCAGGGGACCCAGGATTTGTCTGGCACACGGCATTCTGGTTGGCCAGGAATGCATGATATCTGTCACAGTACATCGCAATATGACCAAGCAATCCACACTTAAAACAGCTGATTTGACTATTTTGAACCCCAGGGTCCCGATCATACCCATTCTTTCCAGGATTGCCCCGACCTCTACCCTTTGGTTTTGAGTTAGGCCCGGACCATTGCTTATTCTGGTTCTTCCAACCACTATTTCGATTCTGATTCGAACTGGGCTTATGGTTTCCGGTTGGAGTCTTCTTCTCCTGAGGGCATGTGGGCTTTGTCACAGCCTCAGTCAGAGTTTCCAATTTCCCAGTCAAACCTTCCACCAGCTCTCTCAACTCATTGGTCCCATTATTCTCATTCTTAGGGGGAACCTTAGCCGGGTTTTTACCTGAGTTGCCACTAGAGTTGTTTCGTTTCTGTCCGTCCCCAGATTGGCGAGTTGCTCTAATAGCATCATCACTTTCGCTGTCCTCATCCTCTGAGTCAGATGAGTCAGCAGCGACCATCCTGGTGGGACGGCGCTTTTTGTTATCGCTCTCGTTGGCACTACATCGTCTGGTCTCCAGAAAGTTCACAACTTCTGACACTGCATCATCAATTGATGTAGGGGACTTCACGAATTCAACCTGAAGTTTTGCCTGCTCGTCAAGCAACCCATCAAAGAAACGACGGAGTAAGTCGTCCTGTCGAGTTTTAACATCCCTTCCTGGGTAGGCTTTATCGTATAGGCGCTTGAGCTCTGCAGCATAGGCCTCACTGGCTTCCCCGGGCTTCTGCTGCCTATTGGAGAATTGTACAGTGAAGGTCTTGGAGGATTCCACCTTTCTGAACCTACTCCCAAGCTCTTTTACCAAGAGGTCAAAGTCGGCTCTGACATTGGCAGGCAGGAGTCCAAAGGCAAAATCTCCAGCCTTCCCTTGTAACTTAGGCAAGATTTCATCCAGTTTGTCCTCGTTGGACCATTGTTGCCTCTGCGCCACATCATTGAACCTATTAATCCACACTTCCCAGGAGTCATCTTTCTCTCCCTTGAAGGGTGGCAATTTGGGCCGCTTTTGATTGATTCTACTGGCACTACTCTGCACTGACTTAGTTGACACAACACTGGCAGCATCGTCCTGGGATGGCCCAGGGACTGTGTCCTGGGGAACATCATCAATTCCAGGGATCGATAAAGGGGCTGTCAAGACCTCCGTCTTGTCATTCAGACCTGGTGCTGGTGAATCTGGCTTTAGCGGAGTCCCAGTCAAAGGCTGGGCGCTCTGCTGATTACTCGTAGCTTCTGACCTCTTAACAAGTAAATCCAGGCTATTCTTCATCATATTTATAGGGGCCAACAGTTCCTGGTTCTGACTAATGGCTCGCCCTAACATCTGAGTTTGTGCCTTCACAGCCTCTGTCTGTGCCGCAAACAGTGCTTTGAGCAATTCCTTGCTCTCAGCTTGGGACTGTGCTAAAGAATTAGTGGTCTGGGCCAGGGAGGCTAATACTTGGGTTATTAGCTCCATGCCAGCCACTTCTACAACCTTAAATTGGTCTCCATTCATTACCTCACCCTGACCATCCTTTGTCTTACTGCCTCCAGCCTCAGGTTCCACCACAGGTGCACTTAGATCCGGTTCTGGGACCGTCTCCTCAGTGTCCTGTATTTGGACCTCCACATCACTAGTTTGATCTGGGCCCTCTACAGGGTCGCCAGGATCACCACGTTTACTACTCTGTTTCTTTGGCATTTCAGAAAACACAAAAGTTCAACCAAAAGAAAAAACAGAACCCAAAATCAAATTCAAACCAGAGCGTGATTAAAGTTCAGANATTTTTGTGTAATTGCAGGTTTTAAAACATGCTGTGCATCAATGGTGTACATTCACTGTACATTCAGTGTTTGTTTACACCCTCTGGGAAAACTGGCCGACTTTAGCAACATGTACCTATAATCCCCAGAAACATGAGAAATGTTTGAAGTTTTCAATTACAATGACAGAAAATAAGACCAATTCTTGAGATTCTGACCGATGAAATACCCAAATCCACAGAGATGCAGATTTTTTAAATGCAAATATTGACTGTATGATCAGAAATCTAAACACAAACTTGTAAACAGCATTTGCTGTAAAGATACATGTATGTAAACATATTTGCATAGAAAATAAACAACTTTCGTTGAAACTTGTCAAGGTTTTTTCTTAAGTCCACCAAACCCAGGCCATATCCAGTTTGAAACTGGAAGAATGCATAAATTTATGACACATTCCAATTTCTGGTCAGAAGGTCACTCCTTGGAATAGTGCAATAGAGTGTAGTGGCTCTCGAAACACTAATCTAAGTGTAGACCTGGCTTTAAAGGGCACTGTTTGCAAACGCAGATCATCATCCGCAGGTGACCATTCTCCACCACGGTTGCCCAAGCAAACCCTGCATTGGTTTGTTGGTCAGTCATAATTTGCATTCTCTGAATTCTTTCTTCATGGGAGAATGCTCCCAGTCAACGACTTCTACAGGATGCTCAAGGTTGATGATAGGTTCAAACCTAGGATCATCATGAAAGTGATAACAGCTCTGAAAAACTTTACGATCACTGCACCTTACTGGTGCACATCATACAACGAACATCCAGTCACCTGTGGGCTGCAGCTCATTATTATGCACGAGCAGTTTACGCAGTTCTTAGTTCCCTGTGTATTGAATTACATTTGGTAAGAATGATGGCATGGGCAACCTCCCCACAGTTCATAATAGACTTTGATAGAAAAGATTCACCCCAATCTCAGCTGTTCAAATCAATGATTCTCTGCTGTTGTGACTATAAACATTTGTCTGGGTTACAACCCAAACTATATTATGATCACCACACCTCACTGGTGCCCATCATACAAACAAACATCCAGTTACAAAAGTGGGCTGCAGCTCATTGTTGAATGTGTGTTGTGGAATGCACCTGTGGGGAGGAATGATCATTCAATTCGGGTTGCAGTCCATTTCATATCACCACCCAGCCAGCTGACTCTCTTCTAAGCCTTTTAGTACAGGGCATTGGTGGTGATGATCAGTTACAGAGCAAAAATGGGACATTTTTACCCCTTCTTTCCAAGAGCACGAAGTTCTTGAAGTAAATGAAATGTAAACAAACATCTTAAAACCTAGGGTCAACAACAAGGAGATAGGTGATCATCATGATTATATTGATAACAGCTCAGAAAAACTTCACGATCACCGCACCTCACTGGTGCACATCATACACACTAACATCCAGTCACAAGTGTGTTGCAGCTCATTGTTATGCACGAGCAGTTTACTTAGTTCTTAGTTTCTTGTGTATTGAATTACATTTGGCAAGAATGATGGCATGGGCAACCTCCCCACAGTTCATGTGCTAATAGACTTTGTAGAAAAGATTCACTCCAATCTCAGCTGTTCAAATGATTCTCTGCTGTTGTGACTATGAACATTTGTCTGGGTTACAACCCAAACTATATGATCACCACACCTCACTGGTGCCCATCATGCAAACAAACATCCAGTCACAAAAGTGGGCTGCAGCTCATTGTTGACGTGAGCACTATGGAATGCACCTGTGGGGAGGAATGATCATAATAAATTCGGGTTGCAGTCCATTTCATGTCACCACCCAGCCAGCTCACTGTCGTCTAAGCTATTCAGTGCAGGGCATAGGTGGTGATGATCAGGTACCCCTTCTCTCCAAAAGCATGATGCTCCTGAAGTAAATGAAATGTCACCAAACATCTTCTTGAAACGTATGAAAAATTTGTCTCTTAATCCTAACTACATGTAGATTCGAGAAAAGATTGTGTGTGTGTTTGCTCGCGAATTCCTCCGACATCAACGGGCCGAGATCGACTGCAAACCGGTGTGCAAGTACGACAATGGGAGTGTCCTTACGAAGCCCGATTTTCGATGTGCTTTAATATTATTTGAGAATTCCCGGTTTTTGTCATAATTTCGGCTGGTTTTTGACAAAAACAGCTGTGACGTGACCATGTCTCGCAATGACAACACACGTAACCATGTCAATGCGTTCAAAATCTCTGCTTGGACTTGATCGCCTGCTCGACCCGTCGGGTGGGATTCAAGAACAAACACACATTCTCTAATTTAGAAAGATCCTTATTTCGGGCAAAGAGGGGAGGGATCTAATTGACTAGTTCCCCAAATCAGCATCAATTTTTTTTCACAAAATGGCATACAATGGACTACAGGAATGAGTGATTTCACAAAAGTTTGACGTGCCGTACACGTCTACTGGTATGCCAATCACGTCACCTGACCTAATTAGCATAATCTGGAACTCTTTCCATGTCATTTTTTGGAAGAAAATTTTACTTGTTGATGTTGCTACGGCTAAAAAAGAGTCCCTTGCTGCACAAACAGAACTTTCATAATTTGTCCAAATTTCCCAAATTCAGCGATGCATGCAGCCTAGCTCTTTCTCAAAAAATGGATAAAAAGGAATAAGCGATTTTTCATGATTTTTGCTTTGGAATTCATATGTAATGATATGCAAATCAGGTACATGACCTAATTACAATGACTTTGGAAGACTTTTCTATATGAGAAAATAACCTTTGGTAGTTTTGTTTCACATCAAATTATTAAAAAAAACTGCACGATATTCATTGTTCAGACTGTCAACAATAAATTCAATATTGTATTCAATAGTTTCCAGAAACACGAGAAATGTTTGGAGTTTCCAATAACTGACAGGAAATAACAATTCTTGAGATTTTGGCCAATGATATACCAAACTCCACAGAGATATTATCGTCTTGGAGGAACTACACTGACTGTCATGACTGTCAGTATAATTCCTCTAAGCTATCATGCAGGTTTTTTAAAAATGCTAATATTTTTTTAAATGTTAATATCGATTGTATGATCAGACAAGATTAACGCAGAGCGTGGCATATGCCCCCAACTGGTGTGTTGTTTGTGGGCGAAGCAATCTGAAGTTAATTGACGGAAACCCTATTTCAAGATGGCCACCATAGCCGCCATCTTGGATGGGCAGCAGAGCTGGTCATCGAAAGGAACCTTCCCCTCATAGATGCAAACACTCACAAAAAAATCAGGTTGATCGGTGTAAGTGTTCTCAAGTTATCCAACGGAAACAGATTTGAAGATGGTCGCCATCTTGGATGGGCAACGGAGCTGGTTGTAGAAAGAAACCTTCCCTGATAGAGACCAATGCTCACAAAAAAATCAGTTTGATTGCACAAAGCGTTCTCAAGTTAATCAACGGAAGCCAATTGCAAGATTGCCACCATGGCCACCATCTTGGATGGGCGGTGGAGCTGGTCATCGAAAGGAACCATCCCCTTATAGAGACCAGCCCTCACAAAAAAATCAGCTTGATTGCACAAAGCGTTCTCAAGTTAATCAACAGAAACCGATTTCACGCTGGCCACCATAGCCGCCATCTTGGATGGGCGGCGAAGCTGGTCGTCGAAAGGAACCGTCCCCTCATAGAGACCAACCCTCACAAAAAAATTCAGGTTGATCGGTCAAAACATTCTCAAGATAACTGACGGAAACCAAATGTTAATCGACACCGACACCTACGCACATGCCACGACATAATGCCCCGACTTTTTCGGAAGTTTGTAAACAACATTTTGCTGAAAGATACATGTATGTAAACATGTGTATAAAAAATAAAAGTTTTGATAGAACTTTGATTGAAATTTCTCGAGTTTTTTTTTAATCTTGGAGGTGGGGAGCTTTTAACCTTTGATGCCCAATAAAGCTGAACTGCATGAAGAAAAACCCCAGCGGGAAAATCAGAGAACACAAACACCCTGAATAGCCTTCCTAAGTACGTTTGAAACATGACAGACTGACTACCTTGTGCCTTCACACTTGGTTTCACAAGTACAGCATGGGGAAGGAAAAAACTGTTTTTCTGGATAGCTGAATATGGAACATTCAGCTGATTCAGTACTTGACTCAACTACATTCCACTTCTCATCTCCAGGTTCCCTCATTTCAACTACATATAAAATGGGGGTTGACCCTTTATGATCCGGGGGTGTCCACTGAAGGCGGGCAATCTCATCAGTTCTCATTGAGAAAATTGGTTTGCCACAGCACTGGGTAAGTCTGGAATATAACCAAATAACAGTAAAGTTGGGCATTAATAGTAAGTGATATTTTGCCTATTCTAATCGATCACAAGAGCAACGACTATGCGATGTCAGAGCTTCAAAGTTTTCAGCCTTATGTGATGCTAAGGACACCTCACACCAGGTTTTAACTTGAAGAAAGTTGAGAAAAATTGCCCAGAGAAACTAATGCTTGGAAGTTGTTCTCTATGGCCCACTAGTATCAACCATGAAAACCGTTTAAAAATTCCAAAGCAAATTTTTGAAAAAATCAACATTTTGTTCAATTTCGCAAATTGACATCTTTAGATTTAAAAAAAACAATGCTGATACTGATGGGACATTTTATGACCATCTGGATGAAATCTTATGGAGATCATTTCCCACTTGTCTTTGACTTGTCGAATTTTTTTTTGCTCAAACAATCTACTTTTTTGGAAAATTGACGTTTTTTAGAGACCGTTTTTTTAAAGAAAAAAAATTGTCAAGTTAAATGTGGTTAGTCCAAGACTAGTAGGAAAGGATCACCAATTAGAATTGCACCTGAAACTTTTTAAGCATGATTAGCTGCATTAAACTCTCTAATTGCCTGTTTCAATCTTTGTCCATAGTCTGGATGTTTGCTGTCTTTGACGAGATGGCATTTCCAGTAAGTCGCCAATGAGGCAGGAACCGCCTCGAATGCTTGCTCAGTATGCGCCCTAGCCCACAATTGTGTTCAAGTTAAAATGATGCAAGATGGTGAATAACCAAGTGTACTTTGTAATGTTGAGCATCCTGTTCTGTAGTAGGCATCCTCGAACAAAGCTATCTTTGCCATGATTAGAAAACCCGAGACTGAGGGACATCCAGCTGAACCATTTGCAGAAGCTCTTCGTTCCTTTAACGATGTTTTTACGGCATGCTTCGCTTTTGGGAAGCGTTTGGGAAGAAAATTGGCAAGAGAAGATAGGTTTGTTCGAGGATGCCTACTACAAAACTGGATGTTCAACAACTACAAAAGTACACTTGGTCATTCACCATCTTGCATCATTTTGCCTTGAACACAATTGTGGCCTACGGCGAGACACTCAGCATGCATTCGCGGCGGTTCCTGCCTCTTTGGCGAATTACTGGAAACGCCATCTCGTCAAAGACAGCAAACATCCAGACTAAGGACAAAGATTGAACCAGGCAATAAGAGAGTTTAATGCAGCTACATGTAATCATGCTTAAAAAGTTTCAGGTGCAATTCTAATTGGTGATCCTTTCCTACTAGTCTCGGACCAACCACATTTAACTTGAACAATTTTTTTTCCTAAAAAAACTTTCTTTAAAAAACTTTGATATTCAAAAAAAGTAGATTTTTCGAGAGAAAAAAAATTCGGCAAGTCAAAGACAAGTGGGAAATGTTCTCTATAAAAAAATTCATCCAGATGGTCATGAAATGTCCCATGAATATCATGAAATTGCATTGTTTTTTTTTATCTAAAGATGTCAATTTGTGAAATAGAACAAAATGTTGATTTTTTCAAAAATTTGCTTTGGAATTTTTAAACGGTTTTCATGGTTGATACTAGTGGGCCATAGAGAACAACTTCCAAGCATTAGTTTCTCTGGGCAATTTTTCTCAACTTTCTTCAAGTTAAAACCTGGTGTGACCTAATTAGTATCGACATTCAAAAAATAACACGAGGTTGGTACCCAAAACATCCCAGATGATTCAGCCAGCCCACAGTAATGGACATCATTNACGAAGTTTTTAATGAAAAACCATGTTCTTAGATAAAAGAACCATGTTTTTTAACATAAAAACCATGTTTTTTATTTAAAAACCTGGTTTTTCTAATAAATGGACAAACGGCTTGCCATAAGAGTGATGCTGCAGAAGCAGGTTTGTGTATGGAAGATGCAGAAAAGATTGAAGTATTATTTGCTGAAAACCGCATCATTTTTCTTCACTTTATAAGGAAGTTATGGACGATTAACGGTGGAGGTAAAACTTTTGTCAAAGACTGTACATTGGTACAGTGTAGTGTTAGGCTAAGAATCCATTCACGCGATTTTCTAGCCGCAGACGCTCGAAAGCATTGTTTGTTTCCGCCGCGTTGGTCGTGGACAAAAGATGCGACATCGCGCGGCACGAAAATCGCGTGAATGGATTCTTAGCCTTAGGCTACGGGTGTACCGAACGCGATCCCTTGACGCGCGCGGCAAATGCTTTGTCATTTTCCGCCGCACTGCAGGCAAACAAAGACTCTCAAAGCATAAATCACCTGCGTTGCCCTGTCGCACGCGAAATCGCGTTCGGTATACCCGTATAGCCCAGCGTGCTCTAGTGTTCTCCATATCCCAGTGTTCCCATACAAATGTACAACAGACAGCTAGAGAGACCATGACTTTTCAATAGAGGAAAAAATATAGATCTGATACTCATTTCGCAGTGCTCCCCATACAATCAATGTTCACAACCAATTTTTACAAATATGGACATTCTGTCACTCGATGTTTTACTTCCTTATCTGTCACATTCTATTTTCTTTTCATTTTATCTATTTGCATTATACAAATGTGCCATGACCAAACATAATACGGTTTCCGATCTTGAGATCGGAAACCGTATTATGTTTGGTCATGGCGTCTGTCTGTCTGTTCAGTCTGTCACAGCTGTAACTTTGTTCCTGCAAGAGCTACAGACCTGGAAATGTGACCTACCCCCAGGTAACATGACCTGAGCTACAAGATGAAATGAAAATTTCAGGTCTCCGATACCTGGTTCATGGTGAAATTAATAAATCAAAAGTTAAGATTTTGTCTGTCACACTTTCGTTTCTTGAATAACTTGTCTCCGAGGCCAGGTATTGCACTACTAACAAGTTCCTTCCCGATGTTAATGGCCCTTGGCAATATACTTGCATCAAAAAATTTATTCTCCAGGGTGAGCATCATAATGATATTGGTATATCAAATTTGATATTTTGACTGACATGGGTCAATTTCGTGCAGCGGCATGTATACTTCACGGTAAAGTACCTGCCACGTCGTACACTCTCCGGATTTATTCATTGCTGACATTCACTACCAGAAAACCCAGGTTGTACTACTTCGGCTTCGGGAGGGGGCTGCCCTCTGCAGGGGCTTGTGGCGGTTTTTTTGACCCCACCTTTGCTGGGGACATTAATTTAAGTACTGTAATGTCGGCAGTAAATAAATCCGTCACGCTCGTGGCCGTATGAATGGAACACACTCTTGTTAAGCCTAGTCTACACTACCCGAGAATGCATCGCCGATGGACCCCGGACCGCGAACACAGGTTATTCGCGGTGACCCACCGCGAATAACCTGTGTTCGCGGTGTCACCGCGAATACTCGCGAACGTGTCTACACCTGATGAGTACTTGTGGCGATTCCCTGCCCTCCTCTTGGCTCCCGGCCGGTGACCTCATTCTGATCAACTACATCCGGGTCACCACGCCAGCTGCTACTGACCGCCGATGTCCCCGGGAAGGTGTCTCCACTGTTCGCGGTCATTCGCGGCCATTCGCGGTATGCCTGCCAACTCGCGGGCGACGCGATTGCTTCGCGATTTTTTCAACATGTTTGAAACGGCCGCGAATGCCCGGAAACACTCGCCGGGTGTTCGCGTGGGCATTTTCATTCCCGGTCATTCGCGGTGCCGTGTCTCCACTTGGCCCGCGAATCACCGCCGATCACAAGCCGAGTCACCGCGAGTATACTCGCGGTGACACTCGCGGTGGTTCGCGGGGACTCGCGGGCCAAGTGGAGACAGGCCTTTTGTTTTATCTATATTCTGATTCAAATTCTTCTCACCGACTGGCTCGCCGTGTTGTACAGGTATTAGCTGTTTCGCTAAGATGCTTCCTTCGAGAACTTTATACAGTAAACTCATTGTTTTCTCAGCCTGTGCCTGGACGTTTACCCAAAGTATTAAACAGCCCATTCGGCCTGAGCCTCTTGTGATCTTATGCGGATGTCAGGTCGACCTTGCGGTGGCACAGAATAGGCGCAGGCTGACTTTTCTGGATCACTTTGCGTCTGAGGCACGACGGCGTGGAACAAATCAGTCGCCGATCTGGTGTGAGATGACTGCAGTTGCGTCTCAGTTACGACGATCGGGATCAGTCGCCGATCCAAAAGATCACAAATCGCAAGAGTTGAACCTATTCAACTTCTGTGTCATCCCGACGGGCGTAATCCATTTGCAGGTGACCTGAACACGGTTACGATTCCCTGTGCGCGGATGCTGCTTGTTCCACGATGATCGTACACATTTTCGTTTTTGTGACCTGATCATGATTGCAACACCTGATGCCGACTGTTCCGTCGTAGCGCACGCAATCGCAGTGTGACCTGACATCCGCGTTAGCAATCTCCAGGTTTTACAGTTTACAGTCCCCTCTTTGTTCTTAAACCCTCAGCTGGAGCGATAGCATTAGCCATCTGGCCAGAGTTTACCTTTAAATGAAAGTTGTCAAAAGTTCAAGAATTTGAGTTTTTTCAAATGGTGTGGGTCAAGAATGAAGGACCCTGAAATATCAGAGCTTAACTCCAATTCGTTTTCATTCTGTGACCACATGAATTTTTGACTAATGGAAAAGAGATAACCCAAAAAATGAGCTGGAAAAAATAAATTTAAGCAGCAGCTGTTGTGGTTGTTATGGGAAGTAACTTGGTATGAGAGCCACACGTTAGGGGTATTAAATTCCGACAGTGACTTAATTTACTTTCAGTTTTTCTCAAAAAAAGTGTGTAAAATGGGAGTTTTGCCCAAATTGAGACTCAGGGTTTACCCTGAGTGTTTCATGTGCCCATTAATGAGCCTAAATCAGAGCAACTAACTTACTGAACATGAAAAATACAATTGTTACCCATCAGCAGGATATATTTTTCAGTATCAGCCTGTTTTTTATTGAAAAAGCTTGCGTGACGTACAGCCGGAAAATGTTCTGGTGAACCTGCAGACAGCACATCATCCCCAATTGTCACTGAGATTTTCCAAAAACTACCCTGTACCAGGGACTCCTAAAATCTATACCCACTTCTCATAATCCACCTTTGGTGTTTGTTTGACAGAAAAAATATTAAAACGTGACGTACAGTCGGAATTCGACTCATCGATTTGCATCGCCGTCTGTCGCCGGGTGCTTGGAACTACAAATAAACACGGGGATTTCGCGGTTACACTACATAAAATCCCCGTGTCTAAATAGCCCCGGCGTTGCCCCTTCGAGCTCGCTGGGGCTAATAAGCACGGGGATTTCAGACACGGGTCTATTTAGACTCGGCGATTTATAGGTGTAACCGCAAAATCCCCGGGGAAAGCACGGGGATTTATGTAGTGTAANGGTACTTTGCGTAACGTAACGTAACAAATTTTCTAATATACGTCAGCGGCTTAATTGAAGTGTATCTGACAGCATTAGGGCCTGTTCATACCGGTCAGGATGCGTCGAATTGAAGTGTACCTGACAGCATTACGCATAAGACCTGAGTTGACCAATCGAAATGTATCATTCCTTAGAACATGTTCCAAATATAGCGTCCTCATAGATGGTTGCGGGTCCGATTATGAACTAGGCCGTAGGAGGCAGCAAACGCGAATTCCATTGTTCGATACCACGATTGTTTCCGTTGGTCAAGGGTTGCTTTTGCATTCGGTTGATTGCTGCCTAATTGTGGACGGGACTTGTTACGTTACGTTACGCAAAATACCATTATACCCCCCGGCTATTGGTACTTTGCGTAACGTAACGTAACAATTTTTTTAATATACTGACGGCAAGAGTGCATATGGGCATTACGTACAATGGATACACCCCGCCGTAGGAGAAAGAGAAGAGCCTGCCATCGCGTGAAAGCTGGCGATTCGGCCGAAAATCGATAGGTTCGTGGAGGACCCATATTGGTAAAAACACTGGTAACATTTTTCCGAAATTGTCTTGAAGTCAAAATTAAAACCTTTTTAAGACTCTCTAAGAAACAAAAATCAAATTTAAGACTTTTTAAGGCTTGAAAATGATACATGTAGTTACAAATTTAAGACTTTTTAAGACTTGTAAACACCCAGAAAATTGAACATTTTATGGTCTGCCCTGATCTGCATAAAATATAGACATACATGTAGAAATTTTGATCTGCCCGAAAATTACAGCAAAAAAAAATGATTATTCACGAACAACCTTTTAGAGAACCCCACAGGCTGGGTATGTACTTCTAAATTACCCCACAAGTGCCCCATCAATTGATGTTTGGAGCCACATGCACATGGGGTGCACCTCACAAGCAAAAAACCCCACATGCTGGCTCTGTACTTCATAATCACCCCACAGGTTTGGCGGCCACCTGCATATGGGCACGTGGATTCAATCCGTGGCCTTTATGGGGTACACCAGGTTTTGCCAGCCACTAACTACATATGTGACTCACTCCACCAAAAGTAGGCGCTTGTCAAAGCCGAGGAAAGGGTTAACGACCTTGAAGGACAAAAACAGAAATCTAGAGTGGTACGTACTTTGGTGAAATGCACAATAGCTGAAATCTACTCTAGCAAGCGCCTGCTTTTGCTGGAGCGGCCTACATATAAGGGTGCACCTTGCAAGAACCCCCACAGGCTGGCTTTGTACTTAATCACCCGACAAGTGTCCCGTCATTCAATGTTTCGCAGCCACCAGCATATGGGGTGCACCTCACAAGCAAAAAACCCACGTGTTGGCTCTGTACTTCTTAAAGCTGAACTTAAAGGACCACAGTATTGCTTCCTAATCCTGCGTTACACGTACCCGCGTTAAGGGGGAGACCTCTATTAACGACTTGGTAAACTACCGCATGCAACTAGTCTCGCGCAGCCAGCCGTTTCGTTCCGCAGTACTGCTACACAAACTTGTTCGATCCCCAGCGGCTGGGTGCCGAGACTGTAATCATACATTCTCCAACACTGGGGCGAAAGGCTTAACTACAGTATTGGAGCATGGTGCCGGTGGCGCCGGCTGTCGACAGAAAGATGCAATACAGTGGTCCTTTAATAGATATAAACCCCAAGCGGCAGAGGTAGAAATTACGAACAGCCACAAGGCACTTCCAAACTACCTCTGAAAATGATACACCCTCTCGGACGGTCACAGTTGGTTTCACTTGCCACCACGCTCTTGAACAGTAAAGATCTCAGCACAGGTGCCAAATGAGAAAAAACGAAAAATGATCTGTCATGGTACCGAGATTCGAACCCACAACCCTCTGATCGATTCGCCAACCTCTTTACTGTTCGCGCCACGAAGACTGCTTGCTTGCATGACGACAATTCCGATCTATTTATTTCCTCATGGAGATCTTCAAAACCACAGCGCCTTTATGGTACATCGGCGTCGTCGTGAGCAAGCAGTCTTCGTGGCGCGTACAGAAAGAGGTTGGCGAATCGATCAGAGGGTTGTGGGTTCGAATCTCGGTGCCATGACAGATCATTTTTCGTTTTTTCTCATATGG
Organism: Notospermus geniculatus; assembly: GCA_002633025.1. Lineage (NCBI taxonomy): Eukaryota > Metazoa > Nemertea > Pilidiophora > Heteronemertea > Lineidae > Notospermus > Notospermus geniculatus. The sequence goes on from NMRB01000052.1 coordinate 222,441, forward strand.
CACCTGTGCTGAGATATTTTCTGTTCAAGAGCGTGGTGGCAAGTGAAACCAGCTGTGACCGTCCGAGAGGGTGTATCGTTTTCAGAGGTATTCTGGAAGTGCCTTGTGGCTGTTCGTAATTTCTACCTCTGCCGCTTGGGGTTGATATCTATTAAGTTCAGCTTTAATCACCCCACAAGTACCAGACAGGTGCAGGTTTGGCAGCCACCTGCATATGGGGTGCACCTCACACGCAAAAACCATCATGCTGGATCGCACTATCTAAATCACCCCGCAAGTAGGCCTACAACACGTCTACCGTCCGGCCATACATGTTTGGCAGCCACCGGCATTTGGGGTGCAGCTTGCAAAGAACCTAACATGCTTCTCAGTCACCCCACAAGTATCAAAGATGGGAAGCCACTTGCACATGGAGTGCATATAACAAGCTATTACATGTAAATGCTATTAGCTTCGTATTTCTTGATGACCTGGCTCCACAGTGCCACAGGTAAGTATTTGGCAGCCATCTATACGTGACCCAGTCTGCGGAAACCAGGCACAAGTCTCCAGCATGTGACAAGGACCTTGAGTACCCTGTTAAGTCATCGCCTCACTGCTGAAGAATAGCCAGTCTTTGTTACTCTAGCAGTTGAATTGATTTAAGCCTTTGTGGGGTAATCATTGCTATAACCATGGTAACCATTAACCATTTCCTCCTGGGAAACTTGTGCCTGGTTTTCCCACATAGGGTCACACTGTGGGGTGCACCTCACAAGCAAAAAACCCACATGCTGGTTATGTATGCACTTAAATCACACCAAGAGTACCATATCAGCACATGTAGTCTCGGGCAGGCAGTTCTTTACATTCGTTTCTCCAAAGCCGTCCATACACGGCGCAATATTATTGCACAATACATGGCCCAAATGGATGGTCGTGTGCTTCTAGCATGATAATTAGAAGAAAGATTTAGTATTGCTCACTGTGATCCTCATATTGTGCAATAATATTGATCGTGTATGGGCAACTTAAGACCAGTGCCAGATATGCAGTCATCGCCTCAAGTCCAACCTCTCATTACCTTCAGTTGAATACGGTTGACCAATTGGTAGGGTATTGTGTCTTTGTGTACACCGATGCTGAGAAGGTCAGATCATGTCTGTTACACTATGTTAGCTAGACTAAACTGATTCATCTTTATTTGTTGGATTTATTGATCATGTGTGGTGGGGTGACTTTCGAAGCCACACATAGACATTGTCCTATCCTAGAACGTCAATCAACTTCCAACAGCAGGTCAATGCAGAGTGTGAACCAATCAACCTGAATAGACTAGAGTAGGCCCTTTTTTGTCCTTATTCATAATAAAGTGGGGGAGGTGCACAAGGAATGCACTGGTCTTAGAGAAATGAATGAAAAGTATGTGCCGGTATACAATAAGGGGCCTACATTCTCTGGAACTGTACTTACACATGATCAATTACAAGTCTATTGGTAGATCACAAACTACGAATTCATGTGGCCCTCGAAGAAGCAGCGATATAGCCTCAATGAAGTCAATGTGGTTGAAGAATCGAACACAGTGTAAATTACTTATGTGAAAGTCAGTGTATTCTATTGAATGCTCCGCAAAGAGTTCCAGGCCAAAAACAAAGTCAATAAGTGTACAAAACACAATTGAAGGTGCTACCAGTACTTCAGTCATCTTGGTGAGGTCCTGGTATGTAGCTGCGCTTATTCCGTCAATCTATTCCAGGTTGTTAATGTTATGTCACACAAGCCTCACTGAAAAACGTTACACCTCGGTGCACCGTAATGTATGAGAATCCCCCCGTATGACAATGCCCGCGCTTATGGCAGACACCAGAAAGATATGTTGATCAGTGCCTCCCCCATTGTTGGGTCGCTGCTTATTCCGTCAATCTTTTGTTGGGGGCATTGGCAAATTGGGGGCTGTGAAAAACATTACCCTGACCGATACCGGTAGGCTACCCGGCAGCCTTCTCAATAATTTTTTGAGCAGGAGGCTATTGCCTCAGAGTAGGAGGCTGAGTGTTTTTTTCGACGATAGCATGACCAGCGTTTCAATGCTTGATTACTTATGGATAATCTGATATTGGTCAGGACATAGCTGAAGCAGTGACCGAAAAGCACAAAAAATGATAAAATGCACAAAAAGAATGATTATAGGTAAATACAATCTTATTTTTATTAAATTCTCATCTGAAATATTTTTGATGATACACAAAGTCTGTCAAAAACGATATCTAGCCAAATAGAAAAGTTCATTTCCCCAGTGTAATTTTTTGCCCCAGATCCGATCTAAATAATCCAAGGGAATAATCCATGCACATGCATGCACTGCATACAGTGCATAATGTAGGCCTAGATTACACGCAGCAGTTGTTGGCTAGGCCTACATTCACACTTGATTTCAAAATCTGAAATGGCCGCCTTCTTATAGGCCTACCACAATACTCCTATGTAGGCCTACTCGAACATACTAGTACATAGGCAGCCATTTTTTTTTATGTTGCCACACGCCCAGTGTCACAGTCACAGGCTGGGGAAAGCCACCGAAGAAAATTAATAGCAATAGGCCTAGGCCTAAGCATGCTAAGGCCTTATAGCATGTCAAAAGTTCCCTCTTCGAAAAATGGATAGTAAATGTCCAAAAGATACACAAGAAAATAGCAGCCGAAGTGACCAAAACCAAGCCACTGTGTCTCGTGGTGACCTCATGCATGCATCATTCAGCTGATCATGTGTGTGCTGCAGCGCTGTCCAGACCGCAACCCAGATCATGAGATACTTCGGTACTTCGTAGGCCTAACAGTAGGCCTACTTCAATTTTGATAGGAAATCAACTGACTTACCTTCGTTGCCGCTTCCACGAAAATAAACGGTTCAGCCACAATATTAATCCAGTTTAATCAGAATACTGGCAATTGCAATGACGGAATGTCACGGCGAGATGCACGGCACGCAAAACCGCCGAATTGATGAGTCTCGCACACGCGCGATAGGTACTCTTGTCTATTCAATGCAATATGGCATGTATGGATTAGCGCAAGACTTTCAGACTTACAAGACAGCTGATAGAGGGCAGTAGGAACACGGAAATACTTCGTCCGTCAACCACCAGATGGACATCCGCAGTGTCTGTTGGTTGAGTGGGGTGCACCGAGACAAGACGTTTGCGTTGCAACCCATTGGTTCAGGTATACGTATAGCCCTCAATGTACCGATGGGGTGCACCCCGCCAGTACCAATTCACCCCACAAGTATGTCATGTACTCATAATGCAACCCACAAGTGCCCCAAGGGACACACAGACAGACAGACAGACAGATACACAGACAGACAGACAGACAGACAGACAGACAGATGGACAGACAGACAGACAGACAGACACCACGACCAACTACTATATGGTTTCCGATCTTGATGATCGGAAACCATAATGAGATCAAATACGACTGGACATGCTGGAGTGCACTTTCCATGGTAAGTACCCGAAATTGGATCAGGTATTACATGGAAAAATCTCCCCTGATAGTAGGGACCCCTGACAGTCATGAATAGGTAACAACTCTAATGCATACAGTGGAAAAGGTCCGGAACGAAATTTGATTGGTTGGAACCCTAATTTGGAATATAATAGGAATTCCCTTAAAAATTAAGCCATGCACGTCGACATGGTGGAGGCCTACAAAAGGAAACCACGGTAACGAGACGCGTGCACGAACAATACAACTATTGGTTCCTACCAAATATGGCAAACAATGGTTTGAATACAAAGAAGTTAACATAGTAGCCTATTTTGGGCGAAAGGATTTTGTAAAATCTCCGACAGGGACGGGCTGAACGACAATGTTTATATGCAGCGGGAATTCCCTTCTTCATGATAACGTTATTATTTTTCCGCGATCTTATTCCAAGATTCAATGAATTGCATCGACTCTCATGCGACTAGCATGCCTCAGCTAAAATGCCGGAATTTTGTGCCGAAGGATGCGTTTTTGTCAGCTGGGTATTATAAATATCAAGATAATGTCAACGTCTTGCAATAGATAAACATATTTAGAACAATTTGAGAATATTGGTAATCTGAAATTCGATCTGACGACTTCAAAAAATGCATTTGAAAGTGCGATAAATTCACAGTAGAGGCCTCCTGCGCATGTCCAGATTGACTACTTCCGGTCTTCAATAATATTCTATTGGCACTGCCGTGGAGGTAGGCGTCGACTGAGCCGATTTAGCTACGTCACCGTACTATTTTTAGGAGGGCTTTCTCCATGTTGTGGCCGTTCTCCGAAAGGTGACGCCTCTATAGCAAATTCCCGTCCTAACAGTCGTGGCGTACACATGGATTTACGGCCTATTGTAAGTTCATGCTAAACAGGTATAAAGAGGAAGGGCCTGGCGCCTTATTTCCAGTTGTTACCGCTTGGTGTCAGCAGCGCATGGGACCTCACAGCTCATTTGAGAATAATATCCTCTTCAAACAGCCGTGTGGTATCGGCGTCGAAAAATTCCGCTGAAAGCCGCATTTGACAGAACGAATTTCGTAAAGGTATATGTTTTTTGCTACTTTTTATTTGCATGATTTCATTCAAAATTTTAATATCACTGTGATCTGTTCCACGCATTAGTTTGTTAAAGGAGCAGTGTATGCGATCTGTTACCGGTAGTTTGACTGCTGATGTAGAGGGAGCAACCTAGCAGCAAAAATACAAATTACAAAAAACATCACAAAATTTACGTACACAGGTGTAACGTTTTTCAGTGTGGCCGTTTTTCTGTGTGATTCCCATTGTTCGCAACACACTGAGAAACGAACTCGCTGTTTCTCTGTGTGTCGCCCATTGTCAAGTCGCCGCTTATTCCGTCAATCTATTGTAATGTCACACTGGCACACGCGCCTCACTGAAAAACGTTACACCGGGTCTATTCGCCGACAACCAAGTTAGTCCCCGGGGTTTGAGAGTGGCGCGCACGGCGATGGCAGCGCCGGCTGTCGAGAAAACGTGGCAATGCCTGTGCTCCTTTAAGTGGATTGCACGTAGGCCTACCGAACACATGGTACATGCATTAGGTAAGGCCTACGTGTACATTACATATACATGTTGATCATCTATCAATAGAATAGTAGAAGAATTATCGTATTTCACACTGGACGAAAAGACAAATTTCAGCACCTTTCAGTTTTCCATAAATATGCTGAAAGATGCAAGTTGCCTTTCAGTCAGACTGAAATTTGACTGAAAGTTAACTTTAAGATGGCTGAAAGATAGGCGCGTAAAGTTGCTGAATGATGACTGAAATACAATTTTAAGCACCTTTAAGTATCAACTGAAAGACTCATTTACGTTTTTACGTATTTCAGCAAAACTTAAATTTCCTGAAAGCGGGCCTGAAAGGAATATTTTTTTT
>NMRB01000052.1:228434-267379 GCA_002633025.1 Notospermus geniculatus
GATTTTGATGTCACTTTCAGTAAGACTGTCATCAAATTTGGGGTCAGATTTCAGAAAGTTTCTAACTGAATTATGCATGCACAGCAACTTCATCCAACTACCATGGATTTCATGAACACTGCAGCTTCATTGCAAGAAAAAGTAGACATTATTTGTTTCCAACACTTTTATTACAAAACAAATATTTTTCAAAATAAGGAACATAACATACATTCTAGTAGCATTTCAAACCACAGAATTTTATGCAGATTGAACCTTCATTCTGGCAACTTTGAAATTTACAGCTTTAAAAATACATCCAACTCATAATTCCATCTTGGGGTAAAAACACCCAGCTTTTCACTACAATGAGAGACAATACTTCACACCCAATTATCATTTATAAACAAAAATGACATCAATGTGTCAGCCGCACACAGCAGGTACAATCGAATTTGACTTTCTGATGACGACTAGCAATGTCTTTAACCTTGCAGTTACACCATGCCCAGTGTTCTTTATGGGTTAACTGCACTCTGCCCGGGTAAACTTGATTCAAAAAGTTCTACAGCTGTACACATGTATATACACTTTGTTTGTTACTCGCTAGTAAGAACTGTGCGGATTTCAACAGTAGCATGGTGGACTCTCAAAAAAATCACCCTATTATGAAGACGTGATATGGTGAGAAACCCTAGTAACAACCATACAATCCTCCCTTGGTGCTGGTAAATTAGCAAATGCAAGTCTAGCCTGAATCCTTTGCACTGGCAAAAACGTAGCTGCCCCTCCAACTTCATATTGTGCAGCACACCAAACCTCTAAACATTTGCTAATGGAAAACCTTTCTTCTGAAGACTGATACCAAGAAACACTTGCAAAATAATGTCGCTTCGGATTTCCATTCAACATCAGAATATGCGAGAAAAAGAAGTTGACTCGACAAGGACGAGCTTCCCAAGTACCATCATGACACAAGTACGATGCAAATATTCTGGCTGACCTCAAAGCCCGGCTTTCCATTTTAGAGGCAAATCGTTCACCCGCTATATATATAGAACCGAACTTCTGTATCATTTCACTGAGGCTGGCGGCAGTAATAATTTCATTGGGGTACATCAACTGATACACGCAACTCAGGAGCTGCTTATCACCTTGTGAAGACAACGCCACAATCTTAAAAGCTGCAGGAAATTTCATTATTTCATAGTCCAACCAGTCGATTTTTGACATGTCCTTGTATGCCTGTACACTAAGAATATTCCCAACGTGAATTCTAGGCAATTTCTTCATCCTTGGAGGAGCAAAGAATTCAGCAAATTGCTCATTGAACAAACTTGGAAGCTGGACACTTTGTGTGTGACGAAACACATTAACCTTCCGCATAAACTGAACTTCAATATTCTTGTGGTTGTTGGAAAAATTACCAAGATATCCATTATACCTTTCAAATGGGAAGCACCAGAAAGCTGGAAGAGGGCCGTAATCTAGTAAACATTCCTTCAAATGACAATGTAAATGCATGTTCGGGGTGATGACTGCCTCACCATAGATCTTTTCAACATGTTTACAGAAATTAAGAAGGAGGGCATCAGCTTTGAGGACATCGTTCTTTGTGAGAAATGGTTCAGAGAGGATTCTGCAAGCCATCACAAATTTTTCCCAACAGCGGAAGTTATCGTCTGGTAAAAGATCGTTTAACGCATGCAGTGAGAATATTGTAGCCCAGTTTTTTCCATTCGGAAGCAGAATAATTCCCATAATTAGAACTAATATTTGAAGGGATACGGCCAATCTCTGATGGTACGTTCATTGAATGAATACGTTCCACCACTGTAGTCAATTTATTTTGATTCAATATTTCTTGTTCTGTCCACAACTTAAACATTCGTTTTGCAGTCCCCAAGAAAAGGTTGTGCATGCCATCTACTACACAGAACCTCACAGCGTCAAAGTACTCTAATTCAATAAGTACACTGTAATATGTGCCAAAATTTTTTGAAATTCTCTTAAATTCAGTTAAAGTTTTACAGTTTTTCACTAACCTTGCATATCTATTGTGAGACTGTTTAGTGCGAGGTACCCAGCCAGCCCTGTCAAAACCACTGTAATTTCTTTTCTCCCCAAACCCCCCTGGAAAAAGTTTGTAACACTTGCTGCATCCCTTTTCTCCAGCATGACTTTTGAAGCCGCAGGCTTTTCGTGCAGCAGGGATATCTGCAGCAACACACAACAGAGCAGCACGATATGTCAATGCGTATTTTGACAATGACGTTCGAATTGGAACCCCCTTCCAAAGGGCTTTCAGATCAGAAACAATGGGTTCAAAGAAATACTTCAAATCAGCTGGTTCCTTGTCTAAACTTGGTATAATCCCTGCAATGAGCACATTTTCAATTTTAAACCGAATATCCCTGGGCAAGTTCATTATGACAAAATATATTACACCAACTGAACAGTCTGATCGATTTTTGAATGGCTGGAACCAATCAATGTTCATCATCAATGCTAAATTATATTTTGATGCGAGGAAAGGCTGGCCTTGATAATATTGGAAGTCCCTCCACACTGCACCATCATACACGTCTCGAAAAACAGTTTCTGCCTCACTGTCTGGAATATTTACATGGGAGCGCCATTCATCACAGGATTCAGGTATACCAGGTCGCTGCAAGATGGCTTCAAGATCATTTATAATGTTTCTAAAGCAAAAAACCTTCAGGGGATAAAATTTAACTACACGTGATTTTAGAACAACTTGTTTTACTAAAGGGGAATTGCACTTTTTCCCACGTTTTCCCAGAAGAACATTTTCACAAAGCCTCCCCCTCTCAATGCCATTCACAAGCTGTATGCACTTCTCAAGAGAATAAAGTTTGGTACACTTGGGGCAAACTGCATACTTTGTGAAATCATCCCTATCAATCTGAGCCAACTGTCTCAGCATATACATCGATGTTGGGAATAGGACTGCAAACTGGGCAAGGTCTTGGTTATCTAAATGAATGCCAAGTACTTGGAACAGTTGAAAATGAAAACGCAGTAGATACTCCACTGCATTGTCACTGACATTAGCGATGGCTTGCCAGAACAGTATAAAATACACAACATAAAACAAGATAGCATTGACCGCATCGGAACGTGACTGCCTCCGAATGGCTGGAATGGGTTCAGTGTTTTCGAACTGGTACGGTTCCTCCTCGTCTGAATCAAGTATTTCAACTTCAGTGTCATCATCACTTCCAGCAATTGAAGTGTCAGTCACAGCAGGTACATGAACATCATCATCATCGTGTTCACCATCATCATCATCATCATCAAGCAGGTCCTGCGAAGAAAATGAAAAAAAAATGTACAGTTTAGTGCCTCCCAAGCAAAATTTCTTCATCCGCGTTTGACGCAACCTCTGCGAAGCTTGCCGAGCAAACAGAAATTTGCAAAAAACGCACATGACACAGGGAGCTCCTTTCACTCACTGAACTCATTCTGAGATAACCAATCAAGCCAGTGAATAAGTGAGCCAATATTGATGGACTGTTCATGTCTGAATAAGTTGCACTCACCTCATCAGTGTGCGAGTCATCCTTGTATTGAAACTCAACATCTTGACAACGTTGTTGTTGTTCCATATGATCTTGGAACTGGCAGGCAAGAGATGCATCATCTGTAAATAAACATATGTAGTCACCTTTACTACTTACATGTAGACGCTCAAAGAGGGGTGAGTATAATCCGAAGATTGAAGACCGAAGACTGAGGATGTATAAACAGAGGATGCACCAGGTATAAACCGAGGAGGTATAAACAGAGGATGCACCAGGTATAAACCGAGGATTTCAATACAAGTCATTCAGATACATTAGTTTACATGTCGGGAAGGTCACCCTTTCAAAAACTCGGCAATACGTTCCCTCTTTGACAGGTTTTGGGGGCTACGTGCTTTGTACATGAAATGTACATAGAAAGCAATTCATGTACACAGAGAATTGTCAATTTTCGTTCGATTCATTTGAAACACTATCAACCTTTTCTAAGGCCTATCAGATATACTCTGTATGAATTTCATTCAAATCAACCAAGCCATTATGCCACAGTGTCAATTTCAATAGGTATAATCCGAGGATGCACCAGGTATAAACCGAGGATTCTTAAAGAAAATCAAACTNCTCGGTTTATACCTGGTGCATCCTCGGTTTATACCTCCTCGGTTTATACCTGGTGCATCCTCGGTTTATACCTCCTCGGTTTATACCTGGTGCATCCTCGTTTTATACATCCTCAGTCTTCGGTCTTCGGATTATACTCACCCCTCAAAGAGACTAGGCCTATGTCTGTTGATTAGCTGCAAGAAGTTTTTTTGCAAACCACAACATAAAATCAATTTCAATTTGTGAATTTTCTTAAACACTATACAAATGATATTATTGAAGTCAAATTAAATTCTTCACTGTCTTCTTAATGATGGCCAAAAATGTATGAACATGATGAAGGTACATGTAATTTAATATTATAGCCAGCCAAATTCTGAAGACTTTCTGAAAGAAAACTATTATTAGGACTTACTACGACAATGTATAATTAAAAACGATCATTTATCATTTATGAACGACAGCTGATTCCTTGGAATGCAAGAAATTGAGGAAACAACCAGCTGCGCTTACCATTTTCTGTGTCAGAGTTTGAAGACGAGCTGCTGATATCATTGAATGGGTTGTAAGTTGTGGCCTTTTTTGCTTCGGCAGTTGTCCACTTCGATCGACTCCGTGTCTTCCCATGCTGTATCCATGCCTTATTGACATAGTCGTAATACAGTCTCTTGTGTCTGATAAACGAACGTGCAGGAAATTCTTCATTGCAAACATCACATTTAATGAGCCTCTGAACTTTCCCCATTCTTCGGAGTCTGGAAATACAAAAATTTACACTGGCCTTTAGGCTTTACACCTGGGCTTTAGGCCTAAGCCTCTCGATCATGGAATGGAAAAGATAGAGTAGGCCCCAGCCTAGGCCTAGGCTTAGTCGGAGTAGCGGCCTACATTAGACACACTCTGACAACGACTGAGTCACGCGATCATGTTGAGAATTTTGAGAATTTACCCAACCAATACGCATGAAAAATTCTCCTAGGGGTGTCTTACGCAGGGCGGGCAAACGCGGGGGTGCCCAAATACTACATATATCTTATATATACGGTACCTTTCCTTTACCCAACCAGTACGCGTCAAGTCCTTGTGACAGCAAATGGGGTTGAAATGTACAACAGTAGAAGGAACATTCCTCTACACATATTTGCAATGCTGGTGCTGGGCCTAGCATGCCTAGGCCTACCCTGTCCCTAGGCCTACCCTAGCTACCGGTGACTGACTAGGCCTATTTTCGAAAATTGAGCAGTCAAACGTCGACATTAGATATGAAAAACATTCAAACTTACATGACGTTTTGGTCGATCAATATTCTCCTCAGGTACTGTTGAAGGAATCTACTGCTGAACTGAACAAACTCAAATTAACTGATTAATCGGCAGGCACTGGAAGTTTCCACTAGGCCTAGTGATGATCTATCATTTTTAAACAGGATACCAGATAAAATTATATATAATTGAATTCTCTCCACCTTCGTTGTAACTGGTTGTCTCGGATTAATTTGAGGTTGGCTAACATTATTTGTCAGATTTTCGCCACAGTAGGGAATCTACATCCAGTTAGCTTCTATGCTACATACATGTAATGCTTGAGTTTATATTTTCTTTGAAATTACATGTGTTTCTGTGGGCAAAATCATTATACACACACAGGCATGGCAAACCGACAAGTTTGATGTGTGGTCCAAGATGGATCTCCATGCGCTGGTGCCCTACAATGGTTTGTATCTACGCCCATAATAGTAAGTTCCGGGTTGTTGTTTTAGGAACTTAACTGTTAAGAAGGGGTTTAGCACTTCGAGCAGACGTTCTGTTTTGCCCGAGTTGATCTTATAAAAGGGGATATTGTAAACTTAGGTGTTAGAATGCCTGCACATTCAAAATATGTTGACTGATAAACAAACAGATTGTGTGGTTTGCTGTGACATGTGTGTGCAAGATGGTTCTAGTTCTAATGCATGTTAGGTTGGAATAAAGGGAGTAAGCGTTTAGTAGAGTAGAAGGCAAAATGATGACTTTGATGAAAGAAAAATTTGGAAAGATTGGAAAAGTTATTTTTTGTTAAATAACCTTGCTGGATTGGTCAATTCCTCTGAAACTTCGGCAGAATGATGTCGTCATTTACCTTACCAGTGATGTGCGTGCAATTTTGCACGGGAGAGGTCAATTGCCTGAATATTACATGGTTAATGGGCACATCTCTTGAGAAGTTGAGAAGTTGTGTGCATTATTTTGGACGGGGAAAACGTATAGCATGTTTGGGGTAGAATAAAAGTTGTTTGGTGTTGCGCAGAATGTTAAAATACGTGTACGTACGTGTAGGAAAAGGAAAAAGTTGGCAAGTTTTGCACCCGTTGGAGATGAGGACGAAACTGATGCAACATATTTATGGGCATTCTAGATTCATTCCTCTCCCTCTCAATCATCTCAAACAAAATACATGTATGCCGAAGTTCAGAGGAGAAAATGAAGAAGATGCAGTCATTCTGTCACACCTGTACAAATTATGAATTCCCTAAGTTTAAAAAATTGCCAATTTTTAATACATAGGCTGTTTTCTGGGTTACATTTACCCTGAAATGAGGGACCCAGCCCACTCGTACAACGATCACACCAGAAACCCCAGCCTGCATCATGAGTAATTCAAGGAAAAGATGGGAAAGGTTGTGACAGGTATAGGTGTGATAGGAAAGAATGTCATTAGAAAAACTGTCCTATAGGAACCAAAAAGTGGACGCTTTTGCAGGACGCCCTCTTCACTGTGACGTGTATAATATCTTTCATTGGGTAACTGGAAAAACGCCGAGTGGCCGAGTGGCCGACCGACCGACCGACTGGCCGAGTGCTCATTTACCAATTCCCATGTGGTTCTCATTCGCGCCGCCCGCTCACACTGTGGCCACAAAATGGCGGAACAAATCGAGTCGCCGTCGAAAGGCGACCCGAATTTTTACAGGAATTTTTATTGTAAAAACGTCAAGAGGCTGGAGGAACAAAAGCAAAGGTTTGTAATAAGTGGATGAAGCGTAGTTTGACACTGCGTATGTGCCAATCAACCAGCGAATATTGCAATAATTGACAAGACATGAGAGGCCGATGTGTGTGTGACAGGAACCAGCGCACGGTCATGACGGCGAGCCTAGGCCTATACACTGCAGTGCAGTGTGCACAGGCGGTGCACTGCTGGCACACCAGAACAACCTCTTTTCAAAATCGTCAAACATCTATCAAACTTGGGGTGGAAACAGAAAGATAACACGCAAAATGTTTAGTTACGATGTCCATTCATTCGACCATGTTAATTTTTTCATGGTGGTGCATGCAGCGGTTTTGAAAATCTGACTTACAAAATCGAGTAAGAATACTGAATAGGCCCTGTGAAAGCACATGGCTCATCATAACGTTGCCATTGATACTTGGAATAGGGATGCCTGACCTACAATACATCACAGATCACGCCAACTGTCAATCCAAGTAGGCCTATAGCCCTAGGCCTAGGCCTGTTATTATGCAGACTGCAGTTTTATTCAATTTATTAGGGTTTTCCTTGCTCCCCACCATCCCACATCTGACTTGGGCGGGCTGTTTATTGGCCTGCAATGCCAATGCCTACTAGGCTAGGCCCCTTGTATAGGCCTTATCGCACCTAGCACATGGCTAATCAGCATAAAATCAGCGAAGCGGAACGGGCCCAACCATCAGCGCCCCCGCAGTACATTCACAATGCATCGCTCTGTGCATGGCCTGCATTTTTTGTAAACCATGGCCAATAAAAGCAACTTCCAAAAGCCGGATGTGCCAAAACTAACTAGCTACGTGGGAGGCGTTATGAAGTGATTCAAATCGGTCAAATATTGACTACCGATCGTTCTCGCGATCGCAAAAAATCGATGGTTAATTCCAAAAGATTACATTCCAAGAGCACATGTCATGATGTTATCATCATGGTGGCCCTCACGTGTCAGTTATTGACCAATCAGCGTGGGGTTGCACGATAATATGATAATGTTTTGGCGTTGTTTACATGGACTAATCATCGATTTTTGGCGATCGCGAAGACGATCAGTGGTCAATAATTGATCCACTTGAATCACTTTATACCGCCGCCCACATAGCTAGTTAGTTTAGGCACATCAGGCTTTTGGAAGTGACTTTTATTGGCCAATGTTGACAAAAAATGCACGCCATGCACAGGGCGATGCATTGTGAATGTACTGCGGGGGCGCTGATGGTTGGGCCTTTTCCGCTTCGCTGATTTATGCTGATTGGCCATGTGCTAGGTGCGATAAGGCCTATGGTGGTACCATCTAGGTTCTCATACATTATTTGCATGCACGGTTTGTGAACAATGGAAACTGACCCAACAGCTGTCGAGTGTTCATTCATTGCTCGGTTTTGCTAGTAATCCAGCCTGGGCTGGCCAGGGTGTGGTTTAGTTTTTGTCTTTGCAAACTTTCATGCCTAGTATAGGCCTGCCTACCGAAGGTGGATGGCACAACAGGGGGAAAATGCCCAACGTCTATTCAATCTGACTAGCGTACAGTCAATACCTGTCTAGGATCGAATACAACTGAGGCAACATGTACATGTACATTTTGTATCTGAAAACAATGTGTGGTTGCTTCATTTCAACCTGTTCAACATGTTCAAGTAATTAGGGGACTACATTGTATGGAGTATTTGTTTAACATCCCTTTTGTTATTTTTATAGACAATCTCCATGGGATGATGAAAATTGTGGTGGCATTATTCAGCACGGTGCAGTCTCCAGGCCACAAAAGAGAGTGTGGGATGACATCAGAGAGGAAGGATCAGTACTGAAAAGGTAAGACATGTAAGAACATGCTGATGAATCTAAGTGTGCGTTTAGGCGAATTAATTTTTAAAAAAAACTTAAGCATCCGGTTGATGTAGGGCCTGTTCATAAAATCACACCTCTGGTGCAGAGTTAATCATACATGTAGGCCTATGCATTTTTAGTTCACCCGTGAGCTTTAGTCTTCAGTCAGTGTCCGTCGTCCGTCCGTCGTCGTCCGTTAGCAGGGCACGTTTCGTAACCGCTGGAGCTATTGATCTGAAACTTGGTACATATATACCCCTAGGACAGATGACCTACATGTATGACACCAAGTTTTGGTCCAATTCGATTCTTGGCTTGGCCAAAACGAAAAACACAAAAAGTGCAATAACTCCTTAACTAATGACTGCTGGATCATCTCCAAATTTTTATCATAGGTGTATCTAATTAGGATACATAACATATGTAACGGGTTTTTGATTTGACCTACTTTTCAAGGTCACAGAGGTCAAAGTTCGACAAAAGTAACGATCCTGCCGCAGTTCTTAATTATTTCACCGAGAGTCTTCATATCTCGCATAAACGTGTATTAGAGGGGTACTTCAAAAATACCGAGTTTCGGCCCAATCGGACATACAATATGGCCGCCAGATGGCGTAACCTGAAAATAATCCAAGCGCTAAAACTCAGGAACGGCTTGACTCAGAGTGCTCAAACTTGATATTTACCTCCCTCTTGATGACCTTTACAAGCACGTCAAATGTGCTATGTGGCTCCCTCTAGATGAGCTTTATGTGCATGTGAAGTTTTGACCCGATCGGACATCCAATATGGCCGCCAGGTGGTATAACCCCCAAATCATTGAAGTCCTGCAACTTGGGAATGACTTGACCCAGATTGTTCATAACTGACATGCACCTCTCTCTGTCATTACACTGTTATGTTCAAACGGGTGAGCACATGGTCCATGGACCATTTCATTGTTAGCAATACCACGAGTACATGTAACTGAATTGTGTGTACATCAATTCAAGTAGAATTTCAATCACCGGTACTAATCCTTTGATTTTACTGTAGATGCAGAAGCAATAATGCTGCAGGTTTGGGCATTTTACAAAGGACAAGCTCCATCAGTTTAGACAGGTGAGTTGGCCCATGGAGGTACATGTATCTTCAAGGGTCATTGTACTGTGTACTTTTTTCTTTGCCGGTACTGCCCTCAAGCTTTTCAGCCATACCGATATTTCCAATACATGTACATGTACCGTAATTAATTTCCAGTCTGTGCTGGAATGCTCCCCTGGTTTTGCCAGACTGCCACCATACTGGTATATTTGTTTTCACAGATTGTGTAACTCGTACTGTAAGTGCTTCGATAATTTTACAGGGCAACAGGTAGAAAATCCCCAACATGGCTTGATGATGATTGTGTGATTCAGCGTAAGCACGGTGAAGGTTCCAGGTTGCCAAAGAGAAAATGTTGTGACATTGAAGAGGAAGGAGCAGTGCTGAAAAGGTAAATAACATGCTGTTATTTATTTTGTGTGCTGAGACTAGGTTAAACTGAATTGTGTGCACATCAAGTACAATTTCAATTACAGGTACTAATCCTTTGATTTTATTGTAGATGCAGACGAAATAATGCTGCAGGTTTGGGCATTTTACAAAGGACAAACTCCATCAGTTTAGACAGGTGAGTTCGCCTTTATGTAGCTGATGATATGCCTCCCTGATTATGCTTTACCATGAGCAGCCATGCCTTTGTACTGTCTTCCTTACTGCCCTTACTGCTCTTCAGTCATACATGTACATGTATCGACATTTCCAATGGTACATGAAATTAATTTCCACTGGTGGAAGAAGTACTTCTCCCCTGGTTTTGCTAGCTTGTCACCCTACTGCTATGTTTTAATATGTCATAACTCATAAGTGCTACGATAATTTTACAGGGCAACAGGTAGAAAATCCCCAACATGGCTTGATGATGATTGTGTGATTCAGCATAAGCACGGTGAAGGTTCCAGGTTGCCAAAGAGAGAACGTTGCGACATTGAAGAGGAAGGAGCAGTGCTGAAAAGGTAAATAACATGTTGTTATTTTGTGTGCTGAGAAGTTAAAGTCAGAAATGGTATGTCAAATTAATTCATAAACTTTTATAATTTTGCAGGGCAACAGGTAGAAAATCCCCAACATGGCTTGATGATGATTGTGTGATTCAGCGTAAGCACGGTGAAGGTTCCAGGTTGCCAAAGAGAGAATGTTGCGACATTGAAGAGGAAGGAGCAGTGCTGAAAAGGTAAATAACATGCTGTTATTTTGTGTGCTGAGAGGTTAAAGTCAGAAATAGTACTAAAAGTCATATTAATTCATAAACTTTTATAATTTTGCAGGGCAACAGGTAGAAAATCCCCAACATGGCTTGATGATGATTGTGTGATTCAGCGTAAGCACGGTGAAGGTTCCAGGTTGCCAAAGAGAGAACGTTGTGACATTGAAGAGGAAGGAGCAGTGCTGAAAAGGTAAATAACATGCTGTTATTTTAGTGTGCTCGAGGTTTATAGTCTGGACGCAGAATGAAAAATTGGGACATTTTGTTTAACAGCAGTTTTTTTGCATTTAGCATTTTGAGTAAATATGATTTGAAGTTCAGGACACTGACTTTATCATTGGACCCAAAAGCTGAGGTTTGTGAGGCCCAATGTACAGCTAACTTTTGAATGGTGGAATTTACACCATGTATACCCCAAATGTATTTAACAGTGGATAGAAACATGGTGCCTCTCTTTGTAACACTAATCAGTTTCTTTTTTTTTCTACATGTACATACAGACACAGTGATGGTGCTAGTTTGGGCATTTTACCAGGGTCAAGTTCTTGTCCCATAAATCTAGACAGGTGAGTAATCTTAAGAATCTCACAAAAGTTGGCTTAAGTACTTAAAAAGGGAATGTACATGTCTCCTGGATCTTGAGCTCACCTGGGGTGAGCTTTTTCGTAGTGCAGCGTCTGTCATCCATCATCCAGCGTCATCTGGTACACCACTGTGTCGAGTGCAAAATCATTGGAACCAATCAGAAAGGTCACCTTTGTCAGGCCTTTTCGTTTGACGGGCGCAAAAACGCCTGCGATTCGCAAACATGCATTTTCGCGCCCGTCAAACGAAAAGGCCTGCTTTGTACATATAACCCCTATGTCTTGTCAGATGATGTATGATATCAATTCTCTGCTTGTATGATATGACCGCACAAGTTTCAGTCCGAATCGATTCTCTGCTTGACCACCAATAATTACTGAACTAATGACTAGGTCATCTCAGAATTTTATCATCGACATGATCGATGTGTCTAAAAAGGACAAATGACATATATAACAGGTTTTTGATCTGACCTACTTTTCAAGGCCATTGAGGTCAAAGTTACCCTCTTTGTATACAGCTGGACTTTGGCACGCATGTCGTAAATCACGTTTTGTCAAGCTAGAGTTAGACACCAGGAGTGATCCCAATGTGAAGCAGTGATATCCAGTCCATTTGTTGTGAGGCGAGCAAAAAACTGCTCGCCTGAGAACAATAGAATTTTCTATTGTTCTCAGGCGAGCAGTTTTTTGCTCGCCTCACAACAAACGGCCTGGATATCATTTCCATTGCATCCTTGAGCCAATTTTCCGTTTTTTGAATTTGGTAATTTTGATATTTCAGCTCAAGTGATTACGTGGATGATGACATCGCTTTGCGTGATTTTGATGACGACTTCACCTTGCCTGATTTGGCAGCTGTGTGTAGTGATCCAGTGATGCTGCCTGACAGGTAAGAATGGTAGATCATCACTCATGTTTAAGTCTGCTTAACCCATCTCGTATGTCTGTGCATGGCAATCCAATCAATCAGTGATACTTTTTTATGTATCATGTGTTGAAAAAACACTGGAAAATGGAGATTGAAAATGACATGTACATGTATGATGCAATTATTATGGCAGAATTACTGGCTGTGGCATCCTGTCATTTCCAATTTTTAGCTCACCTGTGAGCTATATTCGTCGCGCGGTGTCCGTTGTCCGTCGGCGTCCGTTAGCAGGGCACGTTTTGTAACCGCTGGGGCTATTGACCTGAAACTTGGTGTACATGTACCCGAGGTGAGAGTCACTCACACACCAAGTTTCGGTCCAATTTGATTCCTAGTTCGGCCACCAGGAGGGCTTACCCGAAAACCTTTAAAGTGCTATTTCGCCTTAACCGTTGATCAGATCCTCACCAAATTTTTATTGTAGGTGCATCTGATGAGGATACACAGTGCTCCTTAACTTTCAGAAAGGTTTTAAAATTGCATTGAAATGAAAGCTGTGCCAGATTGTAGCCAATATCGTGTAGTTTCCATCACTGAAAGAATTTTTAAAATATTGTATGTTGGGAAAATTTTGAAAAAAATGAGTTTTTGTATTTGTGTACATTTCCCTGTACATTTGTACATGTGCAATGTACAGATAAGAATGGAAAACACCTGAAGCTTTGTCTATGATATCTTAAAGATGACAAAATCGATTGTGATCGGAATGGAATATGTGGTAACCACTATGTAGACAAGGTTGTAGACAAAATTTGGTTGCGTAATCAGTTACCGTTTCTGAGTAATGTACATAGGACAATTTTTAGCATTTGAGGTAAAAGGGTGGGGCAATGCCACCTATTACTCAACAAGCACTGCTGATTACGCAACCAAATTTTGTCTACAACCTTGGCTACATAGTGGTTACCACATATTCCATTCCGATCACAATTGATTTTGTCATAAATTAAGATATCAATAGACAAAACTTCAGGTGTTTTCCATTCTTTCCTTGTACATTGCACATGTACAAATATACAGGCAAATGTACACAAATACAGAAACTCACTTTTTTCAAAATTTTCCCAACAGATTTTTAAAATTCTTTCAGTTATGGAAAGTACACGATATTGGCTACAATATGGCACAGGTTTCATTTCAATGCAATTTTTTTAACCTTATCAGAAATCTTTACCTATTATTCATATTGTCTTTCATATTTCAGTTTTGATACGATTGATCAAGAGGACTCCACTCGACAGGAAGGTTTGACAAGAGAGACAAGTGCAGCAGACTCCTCTCAACAGAATAGCTTAGAAAGTGACACTGACATCCAGTACTGCCACGGGAATAGAAAGTTGCCCATATATAGCGTTGACACAGAAGTTGTCAAACAGAAACCACTTACTGAACTGTTACTGAATCCTCCAGCTGACAAAGTAGCTTCTGCTCAGCCAGTCATGGTTGAGATGAATTCGTCTTTCCTGGTGGACACGTCCTGTTTAAGGCACCCGGATGATCATAAGTGTGACGACATGGGTTCATGGAAGAACCTGGGATACAATATTTACAGCTATCGTGCCAGTTATGATGGCAGCGAATTGGAAATAGATGATTCTGGGAAGGAAGTGATTACTCTTCGAAGGGACTTCTACCGCCTTAAGAACGAAAAGAAAGTTAAGAAGAGAATCGACTGGATGAAAATAAATGGTGAACATTTCAAAATCGTATTAATCCAGTACAACTTTATAGATGAAGAAGGGCCAGTCACTGTACCTACACATGGCAACGCAAGGAAATTGTCAACACCGTTTTGCAGATCAAATGAAAGTCTTAAACATGACATGAAGCAAGCAGATTCACAGATGAAACACACCAAGGTCTTCAACCAAGTAACCACACCAATAAGTGAAGCCCACAACATGGGAGAGATGCCCAGGTCATACGACCAGATCAGAAAAATGCGTCCACCTCGCAAAGACAGTGATCCTTGGTTGTCGCTTGAGTTCAAAAGCAAGGAAGACAACTCGTTCATCCGCAGTGTGAGAGGTGCACCAGAACCAATCGCAGTCCTTTGCCACGACCGCCAGTTGAATGATCTTGCCAGATTCTGCTGCAGTCCGGAACACTACAAACCATTTGCAGTTGATGTGACATTCAATGTCGGGAGGTTTGATGTGACTGTGACCGCATATGAACATTCATTGCTGAATGTTCGTGGATCCAACAGGTCACCTGTTACGATTGGCCCCGTGATGATACACCAGAAGAAAACCAAAGAGACCTATGCGCAGTTTGCAAGCACATTAAAAATCTTAAAACCAGAACTAAGAAATATCCTCAGTTTTGGATCAGACAACGAGGAAGCTCTTAAGGAAGGATTCAGGGCTGAATTTGTTTTTGCTACACATGTTGGGTGTGAAGTTCATGCTAAAAAGAACATAACTAGAAAACTTACTGAGCTCCAGGTACGCGACAAGGAGAAGATACTGGCTGATATATTTGGCAGAGGGTCAGTATTAGGATTGATCAGTTCCTCAAGCACTTCAGCATTTGCCACAAGCCTTAAAAAACTTCAGCCAGTGTGGGAAAGGCATGATGGCAATAAAGGGTGTGCATTCTACGATTGGTTTGTCAAGAATTATGCAGACTATATGTGCGACTCGATGATTGCCTCGGTGCGTGAAATGGCTGGAATACCAAATCAGAGGTACACCACAAATTCGGTAGAGCTAATGCACAAAGTAATGAAAGAAGAGACTGGGAAAAAACTTGACGAGTTCAATTTCGCATTGAAGTTAGAGAAGTTCGTCAGGGAGCAGGAGCAACGTTTGGAGGAGGCAGTAGTCAATCGCGGTCCGTACGAATTGAAGCCAGAATACCGCCACCTACAAGTGGAACAACATGAATGGATGAAGATGCCATCTGTTGCCCGCGTTAAAGCACTCAAAAAAGTTCACAGTTGTCCCTTCCCAGGTCAGAGATTAGAACAACCTCAGGAGTCTGACATGCCAGAAATGCAATGTAATGATAATCTTTACTTGCAGAAGGTTAAGGAGTATCATATTCAAGGTATCCCCGAGGTACTATTGAAGGAAATGTGTGAAAAAGCAGTCGGGATGAGTTGTTTCGAAGCACCAGAGACAACAATGGCCAGGATACTACCAAGTAGTACAAACCCCAGGAAACCACATGTAGTTTCTGCACACCCCAATGGGAAGTGTGAATGTGACTGTGCAAACTACAAGTCAATGTGTTTGTGTTCGCACACTCTCAGAGGGGCAGAAGATCTGGGTGTTCTAGACAAGTTCTTGGCATGGAAAGGCAAACAAAAGAAGAGCATGAACCTGTCGAAGATTTTGCTGCAGGATATGCCGAGCACCAGAGGGAAAAAACCAGCAGCAAGGAAACGCAAGCCATCTTCAGCTGCTGGAAAAGCAGCTGACCTTCCAGTTGTGCCAGAGAATATGGCAGTTCGGTTTGAGGTCACCTTCTTGGCAGGAATAATAAAACGGTGTTACGGATGCCGTGGCTTGTTCACAGAAGAAGACAGAACTGCCCCGGAAGATGTTATCCTGCGCAACAAGGAGTACAGGGAATACTACCACCCTAATACTAGGGAACTGACATTAACGGCAACTCCTCAGAACACATACTACCACATGCAGAAAGGCTGCCTGTTACAGAGACACAACAGAGTTTCTAATGAGAACATCGTCATTCCCGAACACATCAAGCCACAATTGAGCAATGAGCATCTGGAACGGCTGGATGGTTTCTTTATGTCATTGTATTAGTCATGCCCCATATCATGAATGACTAGAAGACTATTGATTATTCCCTGCATTTCATTTCAATGCTGCTGATTTTCACTGACTTTATGTCTTGTATTTTGCATTTTGCATTTTTTTGGTGTCAGTATAGTTATATTGACATGGATATGCATCTTATTTCAATTTGCAGTTATGTGTTTCATGTATCAACCATGCCATTACTTGCCATTACTTTTCTTATTTTTATCATTGCATAATTTGCATCAGTGCAAGAGGTACCACTGATAGTATACTAGCTGAAAGTGGGTGGGTGCCAATGGTACCGCACCGGGCAGGTGTCAAGTCATGCACTCAGAAATACACATAGTCGACTACTTTTACTTGCTGATACTAGTGATAGGTGTTATGAAGAATGATGTAGGCTGTGGAAGGTTATTTTTATAATCCAGTGATATTTTCTTAGTCAAGAAGTATATTTTTATATCAAATAGTTTCACATTATTCAGTTTAGAGGTAATATGGGTAGATTTGCCAGAATCTCACTTAGTCATGTTAATATAGTCAGGGTAGTAGTTTGTTGTTGATTTTAAGTGGTTTTGAAAGGAATGCCGTATGCATATGACACATGCATATCAGTGAATTGATCTTTGGTCTTGCAAGACAACTTACCTTACAAAGGCCTAAAATACATGTTTTGATTTCTTTCACAGTCTTAATCGCATGGTAGTCTATAAAATTGAATATACTTGTTCCAGTGATGTAAAAGCTATCCCTTTTCCTTTGTCTCTGCATCCGATGTGGGATCTTCTTGGCATCCTTTTTATCTGGCCTGGTGAGCTGAGGAATTGATGGGAGGGGGGTTTTGTCAGGTCAGCAGAGCCTGTTCAGGGTTACGGGTATATCTATAGGATTTCAGACGGGCATGGTGCAAACTTCGCGAAAAAGGATCTCGGGTACTAAAAACCTAAAAAATGTTTTTAGGGACATGGCACCCTAGGGGTCCTTGGACCATTTCCTCACTATGTTGAGACAAGGAGTCCAACTTATTCAACTTATTCGAGTAGATAATTAGAGGCATCATATTGGCCACGATCAGGTGCATACCCATTCCACATATGTATGGTAAAGCTGCTGGTTTTGTATTAGTATTTTTAGATATATTTTGCACTTGTGGACCATTTCTCACTATGTTGAGATGAGGAGTCCAACTTATGTACCGGTATTCAAGTTGTCGAGTAGATAATCACATAATTAGAAGCATCATATTAGCCACTATCAGGTGCATACCCGTTTCCACATATGTATGGTAAAGCTGCTGGTTTTGTATTAGTATTTTTAGATATATTTTGCACTTGTTGACAGAGAGTTACCAGTAAAATTTTATACTATTGTTGTAGTAACTGCATTTTCGGGTACCCCGTGCCATGTTTGAAATGAATGATGGAACTGGCCACGGCATATATATAGTCCTGCAGTGCACAACCTGAGGTGGACCAATGGAATATGGTGTGGTGAGAGTGACATAATTGCGGCTATGTTACCATTGTGAATCAGTAGGCCTACAGATGACTGGCCGAACAGTTTTATCATGAAGTGGGTGTGTGGTTTTCACTTTGTAAGGGTCACACGTATCAAATCTTGTGGTCATATCTGAATGTTCCTTTCCTCACTTCTGAGGTGGTATTACTTAAAATAGGCAGATTCCCAGGGTAATGAGGAACCGGCGGAACTAGTCCGTGACGTGGCGCTGACGAACAACTCAGTTAAAAGTATGACGTCGAAAGTCAAGCTAACGTTATTTGCCATTTAATTCTGAAACTACACCCTACTTCTGGCCCTAAATATACCTTAAGTAGTCCACTGAATTTTGAATTTTACACGATCATCATCAAGTATAGGACTGACTCAATGTATCTGAGTATTTTCAAAGAAAATTCAAGCGGGAACATGATGAATTTCATCGATAAAATTGACTATTTTAGCGTAAGTAACAGACCGAAGAGCGACGCATTTCACATAGGCCTAACGTCACAACGTCAATGACGTTTTCAACGTTGCAGCGCATGCGTTCTTTTTTTATTTTATTTTTGTGAAAAAACTGAGTTGTTGCCCAGCGCCTCCTTAAAGCACGCCGGTTCCCCATTGTGGTGGCATCATTAATGATTTCTAGTGAAGCTGGAGGGAAAGTTGTGGTAAAATGCTTCGGTGGTCCGGCTTTGAAGAAAAAGATTGGAAAAAACTTCTTGAATTGATTATGACCTGACATGCCTGATTAGGTTTAGTGGTTCATTTTTCCAATTATTTTTGTACGCATGTTCTTACTCACAGTTAGTGGTTAGTGTTAATTAAATTTAATCCAGTAATATGGTAACTTGTTTGTTCTGGTTCTTCATACTTGAATTCGTCAGTCCACAGAGTACTTGTACAGGAACATGACAATAAACTGAACTGAGTGGCAAGTTCATCGTCGGCTGACACACAGGAAGTAGGCCTACGGTACGTCGGCTTCCTCCAAGGTCGGCCCTTTACATGCTTTATGACGTGTCAAGGCGCAGCCCAGTGAAATAGGCCTACTATCATGACCATTCTCCGTTCTACCCCCTTCAAAGGTTTATAATCACGAGCACCACCTGTGGTGTTCAGTCGCCGCTTATTCTGTCAGACAACAGGAGTGGAACACTGGCAGACTCCAACCGGATGTAAGAGGCCCAGATGTCTTCTCTGGAGCCGGAAGAGCCTGCCTGTGAAATTACATGAATTATGACTTGCGTCGTCATTGACTCTGACGTATAATGGCCGCCATGTTGTAGAGACTACATTATTTTCAGTGGTCATGTGATCTCACCTGGTCATGTGACAAACAAGATGGCCGGAAAACGGAAGACATGGAAGATGTCGTTATAAAGTAGATCACCAATTACACCGAAAATCCTGCTACAAACGCCTGTTTAACGCCTGTGTAATGATGGAATAAATATTCATCAGCGATGTACACGATGTATGTTGAATTACATGCAAAATTGCCGTCGTTTCAAGGGATTATTCAACATGCGGACGTAACTTGGATGTTAATCGGTCAAGCTTCTCAATTCCGGCGCAGTGCGGTAGAAGTCACCGCTGTATCAGTGTATCGCTGCGCAAGATGGCGCCCGTAATACGATAGAGTGAATTAGCAAGCTGTGTCTGGCGTCTGGTCACATCACCACCTTTTTATGGTAGGCCTACTACGGTACCATATTTAATGCAAACAACAAAACAAAGAGTACCTGATAACCTTAAATTTTCCCCGGCAGGTAACTCAATTTAATCGTGTTCACTATTCATTTCCGAAAACCCATTCGTTCACTCGGTCAATCAGTCGTTCACTCGGTCGGTCGGTCGGTCGGTCGGCCACTCGGCGTTTTTCCGGTTACCCCATTTGCAAAATGTTTCCCAACAAAGGATTGACCTGACGGAAGAAATCAAAAAGCATTTATGTGACATTTGGAGGAGGCAAGGACGCAACTGATAACATCTCCCCTGGAAAAAAAAGATTCCTATATTGTTTCAGATGCATTTGAGTGTGAACAAAAACAAATGCTCTGCCAAAAATAGAGGATACTTAAACCTCCACCTTCAAATGCAGGTGGGCTTCTTCGATGAAACAGTTTGGTATCGGTGTAATATGTTTCATTACCCCCGTTTGTCAGTGTCCATCATCGAAGAGTAGAACGGCGGACACGTTTTTACACGGGGTTTTATAAATACTGTACACTGTTTAGTTTCGGCCTACTGGCAAAACTAGAAGTACCGGTGTGTCATCTGTCAGTGTTTCCGTATGTCAGTGTCTCCCGTTTGGGAAATGGTGCCAGCTTCCGGTAATGGTCATGTCTTTTGGGGGCTGGGTATAGTTGCCCCATTGGTACAGAGGAACGTAGGTCCCCCTGGAATCCACGAGGGGTGGCTGTTGAAACACATGGTCGCTCGAATATAACCTATTGTGACTGGGACTTCTATTCCAATGACAACAATTCTTTTCACACTGGCGGATTATCATATGCAAATGAGAGGTTATGCATCGTAGTTCAGTTTGTCGTCAGAGGCGTTAGAGGTCGCAGGTCAGATGTGATAAAGGCGCCAGGTTAAACAGTTGACTTCTCGATTCTGTGCTCTGATTCTGATTTGATTTNCCCTCCCCGCCCCTTGTGTGGTGCATTACATGTACATCCCATTGATCCGCAGACCGAACATACCCCAATATTTCGCATTCTATCGGGGTACAGATATGGAGGAAATTGTGTAATCTGCTGTAATCTAGGCAGAGTAATGCCTCTGCCTAAAGTAAAAAAAATCCAACACAAAGACATGTGCAGTGTTTGCGAGTGTTACCAGCGAATGTTAAATTTTATGGTATATCAAATATGTGTTCGAATTTTTCAAATCGAGCAGAAAATAATGATTTTACGAAGCATTTTTCATGGGCTTGAGAGCCACTGGGCTTTTCCCATTACGCACTCACCCCCACTGCTGAATACCTGTTTACAGAACTTCGTTTTGCATAATCACCATCCAATGGATGGTGGGAGGGCTATAAACAGAACAGCCAGGGGGTATTCGAAAAACCTGGACGATGGACGCTGGATGATGGACGATGGACGGCTCCTTTCAGCATCATCGATCTCCACCGCCTGGATGATAATTCACATTTCCGACGTAACTGCCACAACCATGCACGTAAGGATCGACCAAGAGGTGTAGTGAGGTTGATATTCAGCGTAAATCATGAAATGAAGGATAACCTCCAACTCGGCCTACAGCTCCTAAGTCCTTAAGAATTTACTTTAATGGGTCCCTTTTGAAAAGTTTTAGGGATTGGTCTTATCTCGCTATTCCCAAATTATAGTGGGTATAGCATTAAATTTTCAGCCCTTTCCAGCAATAATCTCACTCATGGCTGTTTGCAGGAAGTGTCCCAAGGCGTCAAACGTGCCATGCAGAGAAAATTCGTGAAAATGACGAAATCTATCGGCGGTTTTATCGCCAGTATACAATGTGGACAAGAGACGAGGTAATTCTGAACGCTGCAATGCGTGATTGATCATGTTTGTCGTAGGCCTGTGCAGTTGTCACTTTAAATTCATGTTGACACTGGGAGGTATGTCGGAAATGAGACAATTATCATCCAGGCGGAGGAGATCGATGATGCTGAAAGGAGCCGTCCATCGTCCACCATCCACACAGTAAAAAATATAGTGTTAAGGTAACACTGAAAATGGGTGTTAACCTTAACACCGATTATGAGTGTCCAATAGCTCCCAACACCAACTTTTGGTGTTATGTTTCTAACACCGTACGGGGGTGTTAAGTTAACACCCACATGCAATAAAAATATTTTTAAATACATGCTGAAAACCTGTCTTTCTCATAAATGTCGATAAAAAACTGTCGAAAAAATGTTCTATTTGGAGAAATAAAACGAGAAAAAAATGTGCTTCAGACGGGTTTCGAACCCGGGGCCTTCTGCACCGCAGGCACTCTCCTGATCCACTACACCACGATTCCACTTGACAAGCAGAGGAGAGTTTTTGCTATAAGAATATTAAACTTAGGATTTTATACGTATAACCTGCTTGAAAACAGCCAGAAGGAAGAGGCAAGCAAAGTTGCAATGATCTCATAACTTAGTCTCGAAGAATTTCTTTTTGGAATGGAGAAATCAGCAAATAGTTATCAGTGGTAGCTAACACTACTTTATAGTGTTAGACTTTTACTTTAACACCATTAATGGGTGTTCAAAAAGGTTAACACCGATGGCTAACACCAATTTTAAGTGTCAAGCATCCCCTAACACTATTTATGGGTGTTAAACATTGTTAACACCGACCTTCAACACTTAGTAATAGTGTTAAAATGTCTTAACACTCTTTTTAACACTGATTTCTAGTGTTATCAGACAGTTAACACTACTTTTGGGTGTATGGTTAACACTACTTTTTTTACTGTGCACCGTCCATCGTCCATGTTTTTCGAATACCCACAGCCAGGTATGGCTAAAATAGGGCTCTGGGTTTGGACATCTGGTGTTATGTGTATTGGCATTTCTGGATCAAGATTTTAAAGGGCAAGTTCAGCTAATGTGGCTGTTTTTTATTGTATGTTCGCCATCTCGTAGACGTATCGCGATGTACATATACCACGTTCTGGTTTTTTGACCCCACCTTTCCTGGGGACATAAATATCAGTACTGTAATGTCGGCAGTAAATAAATCCGTCACGCTCGTGGCCGTTTGAATGGAACACACTCTTGTTAGTTTTATCTATATTCTGAACCAAATTCTTCTCCCCAGCAAACTAGCTCGCCGTGTTGTTCAGGCATTAGGGCGGTTTCGCAAATCTGACGAAAAACGAAGTACGAAATAGGAACTTCAACTTCACTTCCAGGACCTGGTGTATTTCTGGAAATGGTTGGTACCACAAAATGTCCCTGCTGCCAGTGCGTCTTTCAGCATGTCATGTAAGACCGAAAGAGTTATGGTGCGTCTTGAATTTTCAAATTCCCGCTTCGTATCTACGAAGAGAAAACGAAAGATAAATTTCAAAGTTTAATGTATAGCGTAACTCGATCGATCTAACGTGATATGCTAAAAGACGCTCTTGCAGCAGGCGATATTTGTGTGCCAACTATCTCCTTACGTCATGGAAATAAAGTACAATTTCGTATTTCGTACTTCGTTTTTCGTCAGATTTGCGAAACCTCCCTATTAGCTGTCGCTAAGACGCTTCCTTAGATAACTTCATAAAGTAGCTTTCTATCGATTCATCCCGTCAAGTCTATATTTCTTAACGTTTGGTCTGGTGTGCAAATAATAAGCCCTACATTGACATAGCATGGTTTGGTATTCATGGTTCCGACAAATCAAGAAAAAAACAAGAAACATCGTTGTTCCTTTGACATTTTACGTTTAACCTGGACTGTAGGTCAGCACTGACAAGAACTATTGAAAAAGGGAATGTATTGTGAAATAATGCCTCTATGCCGTCGGGATTTCATGCTTTGGAAATATCAGTTTTGTGGCATGTCTTGTGACATGTTTGGAATCATTTTTTCGAGTAATTATTTTACGTAAGTTTCTGGCTTGAAATATGTGACGTGGAAAGTCTGATTTCGATTGTTGATGGCGCCAGAGAATGATTAATGGACATGTTTATCATACCGAGATACAATCATCATTGTGGCGATCTGTTTTGCCGTACATTTAACTTTTTGCTTCACAAAATATTGAAAAAATACGTTTTCATACTGCGAAACCGACCCACTCATGCCAATAGGAAGTTCAGTGGTCCTGAATAGCACAGTCATGTAAACCAAATCAAACAGCATTGATTCCCGCACGCATAAATCGTAACAAAAAATTCCGAAAACTTAACGTCCAATAATTTTTCACCACTCTGATAACTTCTTTTGTTAGTTCCAGACTTTGCGAGAGGTATTTAGAAACTTTAGAAAAAAATTACTTAAATTGCAGTTTTTTCCTGAGCTGGAATATCTCCCTATTTCTGTCGAGAACTATACCTGAAGGAGCATAAATCAAATGTTTGATTTCGTTCGCACACGGTGCCCAAAAATTCCCTTCTGCAGTATCCATGCCAGCTTTAACTAAGGCTGAATGGGTGAATGTCGCCCTGGGTATACAATGTACCTTATGTTTACCCAGCATCATTCTGGGTAATTATTTTCTTTTGGTTGTTGGTTTGTACTTAACCAGCTTAACGCTAGGCATTGTTTTTGGAAAAAAAAGTTCTTCCAGTGTCGGACCACGGTCTGTCCACATTTTGGTCATCCGCCCCGTCTTCATCGGAAGAAGCATACTTATACTCGGCCTGTTTGAAGCTCAGTATACAAGTAAAAAAGAAAATATACGTGAAGGCTGGCTTAACTTGAATTTCGATCATTTCGGCCAGTTCATTTCGGCTGTTTCGATCATTTCGGAGACTTCGTTTTGACCAGTTTGGATTATTTCGGACACTTCATTTTGGGCGTTTGTATTATTTCGGCCGTTTCATTTCGGGTTTTAGTAAGTGTAAAATATGAAAATAGGTGATTTTTTTAATATTAATTCTTCCATCCTATTTCGACACTTTCGAATTTTCGGCCGTTTCCATCATTTCGACCATTCGTTCCGTTACCAAATTCCATCCTCGAACGCAGGAGAACGATCATCCCGATTCGGTGGGAATCCCAAGCTGGGTAAAGTTAAGGATCCTTATGTTTACCCAGGATGATCCTGGGTAAAGAAAAGGATTACCCAGGATGATCCTGGGTAAACATAAGGTATACCCAGGACGACATTGACCCATTCAGCTTAACTAATGCAGCTATCAAGTTTAGCCCGGACCACCCCCCCTCAGGCATCGTCGTTCACTCGACGCCAAAATTCGTCGAGTCCCCAGTATTAAGATTTTATCTTTTGGTCGAATCCCCAACTAGCAATATTTTTGCGGCAGTCGTATTTGCGCCGAGTACCTTCACACACGAATACTTGCGCGCGCGAGTGCCCGACCAAACAGGAACAATGACTTTGTCGAATCGCCGTCGATAGACTGACGATCGATAACTTCCGGCGGCAGGAGATGAACACGTGATCACTCCACAACAAAAATGGCGGACGGAGGATCACATTCGGAACTTCCGAAGGCAACTGCTCGGCAATTTCCGTGACAACTCGCGCTGCCCAGTGGACAGATGAGCAGTTCGCCTCAGGTCGTTCCGAATGGGAGGTTCAGTGAGAAGGTATGGAGTGCGATGAGAGTAAAAAAGTCTGCGTAGGCCTCCACTTATTTAAGGAGCGTGCATGACCAAGAAGGATTGACGATCCATCTTCTTCATTCTGGCGGGTCAGATCTGCATAAATTAGTGACCAGGCATGCAATGAAGGGGCAACTGAGGCCACAATGTCTAACATATAAAATGCAAAAAATCATATTTTTCTAACTTTGGTAGGCCTACGGCAGGCAATGTCGAGTTTGGAGCGAGTCCCGGCCACCTGTGCCACACACTTTTAGGGAACAACTAGTGCCCCACGCATACTATTTTGCCCTGAAGTGAATCCCCACCTGATACATTTTATAGTACTGGCGTATCCATGTCGAGTCCCCCACTTCCAAAATACTGCAGACTGGCGAGTTAGTGTCGAGTGCCTGAGGAGGGGGGGTCCGGGATTAACTTGATAGCTGCATAAGATCCTTTATGATTTGTTTTGGTAAGAAGTACAGTGTGAGGTCATTACCTGACAAACTTCGCCGCACGACCATCGGTGGCGGCCGACGCGCGTCCTTGCGTCGGACGCCGATCCCGTCGTGCGATTTTGTCCGCGTCCCACCGCGGGAGTGTGAATGCTCTCGCGATAATTTTTAGTTACATAAGTCATTACGTAACAACGGCGTAACCTATTTTCAACTCCATAATACCGCCGCGGCATTTGAATTCAGTGCCTTTCGATGCATAAACATGAGCCTAGTTGATCCCATGACCACAAAACTCTTCATTCATTGGTAGGTCGCCGCGATCGGACCCGGAGAGTTCATATTGGTTGAACTCTGGAAAATCGCAGGCCAAGGAGTCTTGCGTCCTGACGCCGATGGCAATCGCAGAGGAATGCTGGAGTATGAATCAACACGACGATGTCGGCGTCCAGATTTTGATAGTGTGTCGGACGCCGATGGTCGTGCGTCGAAGTATAAACTAGGCTTTAGGCTTTTCGGCGTCGAATGCAAGATAGCGCGTCGGTCGCCGGCGATGGTCGTGCGTCGAAGTATGAACTAGGCTTTAGGCTTCAAAGGAATGTAGACCCACAGTGGGTTTAGGCCTTCGAGATAAAGGCTAGGTATTTCATTTCTCCTGATCACTTCCACCGTCACGTTTGTATATTCCTGCAACTTGGACAGGAATCTTGCGTGAAATGATTCTACAAATGTGAGAAAAACTACTAAGTATCGATGTGCTAACTTTGATATTGATACCATGGATTTTTTTAGGCCAGACTACATTATGTGTATTGTCGTTGTTTCACATGTGAAGACTGCTGTAGCCTGCTCTGAATAATGCCAATATGTGACCCGGCACAGCAAAATGAGTCGGAATGCGCACAGAAGAAGACCCAGCATGTCCAAGGTGACACCAACGGTTTGTCGATTTCAAGATTGTCTGCCCATTATGAAATTTGACTTTGTCGACTTCTGTAACTGCTGTCTGGTGTCATCTTCGGTCTTCTTCTGTGCGCATTCCGACTCATTTTGCTGTGCCGGCTCACATATTTGAAAGGGTTTATTCCCAGTTCGCCCAATCCCATTTCGCCCATTCTTTTTCGCCCTTTTCCCAGTTCGCCCAATATCTGTCTTGCCCTTTTGCCGATTTGCCCAATTTCATTTTCGCCCATTTTTCACTTCGCCCAAAAGCCATCTCACCCAACTTTCCCATTACGCACAATGACCATTTCGCCTTTTTAGCTCTCCTCTCCCATGGTGTGTCGTCCGTCGTCCGTCGTCGTCGTTAACAGGGGTGGCACGTTTCTAAACCGCTTGGGTTACAAACTTGAAATTTGGTGTACAGGTACCCTATGGTAAAAACTATCTCTGGACCGAAACTTAGCGCTGCTGCTTGTACACTCTGGCCTATAGGGGGCGCTTTGTGAAAACCTTCTTTCGGCCATATCTCCTGAACGCTGTCAGCTAGAACCACAAAACTTTTATGGTGGGTTCCTCTGATGAGACTACATCACATAAAGCCCGGGTTTTTGATTTGACCTCCTTTTCAAGGTCACAGAGGTCAAAGTTCAAAATTCACTGTTTGCTGGCACATTTCATGGCTATTTGACATAGAGTGTTGTGATTTGGTGTGAAGATATATCTAGGCACCCTGCACAAATGCACCAAATTTCACCCCGATCGGACTTCAAATATGGCCGCCAGGAAGGCATCTTGAAAAATGGACTTCGACCCACATCTCATAAATAGTGGTAGCTAGGATGCTGAACCGTGCCTAAATATGTGTCTTGGTACTGTCTAGGCCTACTTATATGCCAAATTTCGATTCGATTGGACTTCAAAATGGCTGCCAGGCAGCCATCTTGAAAAAACTGACTTTCCCAATGTCTCATCGGTAGTAAATGTTACGATGTTTCAATGTTGACTAAATATCTATGCAAGTATCCTGTACATTCCTGCTAAAATTTCAGTCCCAACGAACATTACGTGTGGCCACCAGGTGGCGCCATCTTGAAAAATAGAATTTTTGACATCTGTGACCTACATGTAGACAGGAAAGCAGTTCTGTTCAGCTTTATTTTATCTGTATTGATCCTTCAACATTCACCATAGTGAGAGTCACAGTTTCACACTTAATAACCACGGAGACTTATCACAGAGGTGAGCACAATGGCCCTGGCCATTTCATTTCCCAAATGACCCCTTCCCATTTCGCCCATTCTCATTTTGAGGCCCAAAATTAATCTATATTATAATTGACGGTGGCGCTTTAACTTCGAACACGAACTCCTCCGTGGTTTCTGATCGAAATGGCACCATTTTCACAGGAAGTGTTGAAAATGACATGGGGGTGGCCCTTAAGCGGGTGGCATTACATTTTTTTACCCTTAAGCGAATAAAATGCAGGAAGAAACTTCCAATGATTTGCAATGCCCACTAGCCTGGTTTCGCTGGCCACCGTGTAGATGGCGCTGCGTACGCAACACCATCTACACGGTGGCCGACGGAACCAGGTATAATGCATTGTCTTCAACCAGGCAGGGTGATCAGAAAATAGGAACTTCAACACATAAAACTGCTGCCATCTGCTTCCCATAGGCCTAGATTATTGTCCGAGGAGTTGGCCCCCACTAAACATTTTCCTCCCACACAGAGACGTCCAGCAAAATGCCATCCTCTGGCCACATGCATCCTGTGAATGTGCTCGCCACGGGTACCATGCTAGTAATGGTAAAGGGGCGAAATGATGAATGTGCAAAATGGCCTTGGGCGAATTTGTGAAGGGACGAAATGGTAAAGGGGCGAGATGGCATTGGGCGAATCGGCAAAGGGTGTATTGTCAAAAGGGCGAAATGGTAAGTGGGCGAAAAGATGATTGGGCGAGGCGGCAATGCGGCAAAATGGTAAAGGGCAAAATGGGTAGGGGGCGAGATGGCAGAGGGCGAAACGGAGAAAAAAAATGGGCGAAATGGGAATGGTCGAACTGGAATTGGGCGAACTAGGAAGTCAGGCCTCTTTAGCAACGCTCCACTATTAGGCCAATATGCACCAGATAGGCTCATCCTCAAGTTGAGGCTCAAATCAACGTTGATCTGTATAAAGTTCGTGATCAACCGGGAACTGGTATGCACCACTGATAATCGAGGTCTGAACTGATCCAAAAGTCAAACCTGGTCACTGGCAGGTTTAACTTTCGGATCAAGCTTCATGCATAGTTGTTAACCGTGGCGAAGTGGCTAGACATGGTTGATATCACTCAGGTCTCAGAAGAAAACCCAATAACCCTGTTCCACGACTTATACGACATCGTAATAATCAGTTTGAGGAGTATCGCGATGATGAATTCCGCTTTAGGTACAGGTGTGACAGGAATCGAAGTCCCCTGGAATCAAAGTCCGGTCCTATTGTTCAGCGATGGATTAGAATATATGGCTATGGAGACCATGACCATTCGGATATAACCTTACAATAGCGGGCTATTGTTTGGCGGATTTGCATTCCTAGGTCGTTGATTCCTGTCACACCTGTACTGTTTATTTTTGCTAACTGAAACTGCATAATTAATTTGTGTATGGTCACTTTGTGCGGGGGAGTTGCTGACAGTTTCACACCCTGGGGCTGGCCTATGCGATTGTTATCTGCCATGATGATCTCAGCACAGTTGAATCAAACCGTTGTGAGTAATTATTGCAATAACACGCAGGAGATACATAGACCTATCACAAACGTTCGAGCTCAGATTAACTGAAACAGATCAACGATCAGTGGTATGGGTGCGTCCTTGTACGTTTCCACCGTACATTGTACGGAAATTATGGCCAATTATACTTTGTACGTTTGAAGCTCCGCATCATACGTTTTGGAGATTTTTGGTCGGTTGTACACAGAAACATCATGAAATACGTTTAATTAAAAATCATGGTATGTAGAAGAGAAGATCAGGGTCAGATCCTGATCTTCTCTTGTGTATACCACTTATGACAAAAAATTTGAGACCAACTCAATGAATTCGTTCTCAAGCCTTGATCTGATCTTCTTTGGTGCATGTGGGCCTCAGTGAGTTTTCGCAACCACTCAGTTAGGCCAATTGACGACGTTATACTCAGACAATAGAAAATCGTAACCGAAATGTAATCGTACGTCTATCCGGGCGATTGCGAAATATCTCTATTATTGTACAGTATTTGCGCCGCCCACACCTACCACGAACGCATCTCATCAAGGGTGTGTTTCAAATAAAATGTTCCGTCCGACACCAGAAATATTTCACCATTCTTTTGTCGTACTGGTGAAAGGCTCTTTCTTGAAACTCTTTACAATATTCATGTCAGATTTACGTATCATGGAGCTCTACGGCACTGCAAAATAATTGATCAATCAACCCTTTAAAGTCTGAGAGCAGAAAGTAGTTTTGGTGTCGGACTGAACGATAGATTTTGCTGGACAGGTAAGCTCAATATTTTTGATACCCTCCTTCAAATGAGTGTACACTATACATCCCAGATGGAGAAACTAATAGTTAAAGGTCAATATTATCAAATATTACATTTGATTTTTGGAAAATCAATGGCACAAATCTTTGTGATCACTTTAAAGTTAAATTTTGCCCCATTTTCCTGGGTGACCACTTTTGAAACACGCCCTCAACAATACCTACAACTGCCAAACAAGCAATGCAGGGAGAATCGTCCAATACGCGAGCGACTAAAGTAGGCCGGCCTGACGATATCAAAAGAAACAACAAGGTACTTAATTTGCTGTTACAACCAGAAGACCTAGAGATACTCTCTGCCAACTGAAGGAAGCGAATTGGATTGCTTAGGAAGTTAGCTGTATTTTTACTGTAGGAAAGCAATTGCATGCATTGTTAGAGTGGAATCAAGGGAGAAGCTCATTGTACAGACCAGCATCATTATCTCCGGGTCAGCCAAAAATATTCGGAGAAATCGTTCGATTCGATTTTTATTCTGGAATTTGGACACTTCGTAATTGAACGACATGGAATTGAAGATTTGGCTCGCGGTTGCCTCCATGTTGCTGGTGTTCGGCATCGCAAATGGTAAGTGTATAGTGGATAGAATAATCTGACGATGACGTAGGTGCTGACATGAGCAATTAAAATATTTAAGAAACTTAGAAATATTTTATTACCGCTGGGAGTATTCACGACACTTGTACTCAAGTTTTGTATTTCTGGCCTTCATATTTATAGCAATATTGTATATTACCTGGAGGACAATTGCCACCTTATTGCACTAACTTATCCAGGTGATTTTTTTCCCGTAATAACACTCATAATTTATGATGCCCGATTTCTGATGATTTGCAATGCTTTGAAACTGATATATTCATAAACACACGTGTTGACCATAAGTATTTCAGCACAGGGGCCTGTTTCATGAAGTGACGTTAAGCTAATGGTACCTTTAATCAAACGGAAAATTGAGTTAATGGTATCAGCAGCTTAAAATCACTTTATGAAACACGCCCCAGTTTTTTTCTCAATTTCTTGGTAATCAGTGATCAGTGTTTGATTCCCTCAGGTGTATATGATACTTTGAGGTGGTATGTAAGGCTGTTGGTTCGAAAAGTTTTAAGGAAAACTGAATATATCATGAAACTATCAGAATATCAAAATGCCACCCATTTCATATCTCGAAAATTTTGAAGTGCAAGACAACACCAGATTTTTATAAAATGAAGACAACGGAAATTCATTCACAACTGTGAAAAAATTGCGCTGAAAATGCCCATCATTTTCGTGTTATCTAATATAGAAAAATTGCCCAATTGTGTCAAAAATCGTTCTTTAGAGACAAAAAGTTAAATTCTCTTGATAACTGTGGCTTTCATGGGATTAAACTGGCATGGCTGAGACACATAGGATGACAGCTCTCCGTCCAAAGGCAAAACCTGGTAACTCACATTTTCATGAAAATTGAGATGTGTAGGCCTACACATTTGGAGTTAGTAGGTTTTGCTCAAGCTGTTAGTCCATGTCCCGTTGTAAATGGATGTGCACATTACGTTATATCACACATTTCAAAAATTAGTAACTCCACCAGATTCTAAGATTACAATGGAAAAATCAAGTAACTCCACGCAACCAACCGCATTACGGTATTACTCATTAAAAAATTAATCTGGCAGCGTCCGTTGTTTTAGCATTCACTTTTTGACTTGTTGTTTATCTTATCAATCTGCTATTTTAACAATTTCACCTTTTCTCAATTTTCTCCTAAGTAGCAAAATGTGAGTTACCAGGTTCTGCTTTTGGACAGGAGAGCTTTTCATCAGCAGTGTAATCTCATGCAAAATCTCACTTTTTCAGTTTTTGATAATATCGAATATCTT
Source organism: Notospermus geniculatus (assembly GCA_002633025.1). Classification (NCBI taxonomy): domain Eukaryota; kingdom Metazoa; phylum Nemertea; class Pilidiophora; order Heteronemertea; family Lineidae; genus Notospermus; species Notospermus geniculatus. The sequence continues at coordinate 260,546 of NMRB01000052.1, forward strand.
TGTTCACGGTTGATATTTTTCATTTTTCCCCTTTTAGATCATTGCTTTATTATAGTGAGAAGGAAGAGTGATCCAATATCTCATTAAGATTTTGTCATTTTCATGTTTTTATTTTTTTTCATGGCTTGATATTTTTCATTAGTGATATTTTTCAGTCCAATGGGACCCTAGCTCACTGCCTCAATGTCACTAGTGTTAACAACTATTGAAATGAAACTGACATCCCGGTCCTGATCAATTTCCCACACAAAAGGCCTCTATTCTATACGACCGGGTTTCGGTGTGCTGCCCTCTATCGTAGCTAGGATCCCCACTGGCCAACAGCTTGTTTTGCCAAATAATATTATGTATTTGAAGATAGTAAAAAGTAGTAAAGGCATGAGAGATATTCACACACAAAAAAGATGTTGCAATACTTTGGGTCGGTGAGTGTAGTTACAATACATGTGTTATGCTTCTACATATTAAATGCTTGATTTAAAACTTTGCGTGGGCGGTAAATAGAATAAATTCATGGTTGAAAATACATTTTCACCTTTTTTTAGGCATCTTTGGAGAGAAACTCTTATTTTGGTGGAATTGATTAAGGCCCTCTGTATAGAATTTTACGTTATTTTCAAAGTGTTATGATAATGGAGGTAGACGTCTCACAGCCTCGTGAAGGTAGTGAAATTAATGACTCCCAATACATAAAGCTTTCGCGCCCAAATATGAGCGACTCGGCGACTTTGTGGTTAATACGGTTCGATGAATATAAGAATCCGCATGTCGTCAAGTCTGCGGTTTCCCCGATTATAGGTTGTTCCTCGATTCATTCAATGACATTTCTCACCTCACCCCATACAGAAAACCTACAAGGATTCAAAAATGTTTTGGGGGAAGTGTTTCCCCGAGCAATAAATTGTTCAATAGCTGATAATCAGAAGGGGCCAGGAAGTGCCCTATGTGGGTTATTCATATATCAAGACAATGGATATACTCCATTTTTCATTTCTCCTTCTCTTTCTATCCAGCTTTTTTGTTGCCATTCTTTGGCTATTAGAGTGTGTACTTTGCAACTCCATTGCCTTTTATTTTCTTCACTGCTTATGTTTACTCATTTTTAATTACACAAGACGTAACTAAACCTATTTCTTTCAGCCTAATCACACTTCTACTAATTACAGTCCTTCTCTCTATATATGTCTTCTTTTAGTAATCAGCTACATCACCAAACAATGGGGCCTTTGTCTCTATTCATATCTTTTAGTCAACGTAACTTTTCACAGCTCCCTGTTTGTCCAGGATTTCTGTATTATAAATACTTTCTATCATTAGGATCTAGCTCATTCACTTCTGGGATCTCTACTAGAAAATAGAAAGGTTGCGCAGCTTTCCGACTTCCCCCGACTTTAACTACCAGAATGAATCGCAGTCCGCTGTAAACATCCTTGATAAAAACTATTTGATGTACGTTTGCAAGTCGTACATGTAAAATGCCACAACTTTGTGGCAGAATAATTTTGACTCGTAATCGGAAGTGCGCGTAAATCGCAAATATATGTATTATAGTCGTGTTTCAAGTCGTAATGACTGCATTACCAACTTTCGCTACCATCGACAGTGCGCAGGCGCGGCCATGACACTACGGCCATGCCCAGCGTATGTACAGTCAATGTACAGGCGGCTAAGGAAAAACCCTTCCTATGGTCACATAAGTAACGGAAATGAAATATTTCACCTGGATATGGCATCTTCAGGTATCTACAAAGGCAGACATGTCAACTTTAAACCAAAAGGAAATAGTTTACGCTTCCTTTTTGCTGTTGAAAATGAGAAGTCCAGTGTTATTATGAGGCCTTTAGAAATATGAAGTATGCTGAAATACATGATTTTCTAATTCAATTTGACAAAAAGTATGAGGCGGAATTGTTCTATTTCACCTGGCTTGTGAAACTAGAGATGTTGGTCAACAGAATCCTATAGAAAAGTATTCTTTTTCAAAATATCCATCCACTTCCATTTTTTGGTTGAAATATGGTCCATTCAACCAATGGAGCTGCTCACTTTCTGAACCCTTTTCCCAACTAATTTTTCATTATGTTGCAGTTGTTTGATTTTCATGATAACTTCAGGTATAATATTTTATAATGTGAACTACATAATCATGAAAGAAAAATAAAATGCGACATCAGATTCATTAATTAGGAAAACAAAGAGCATTTGCAAAATGTCCGAAATCAGCATGAAAATAGTGAAATTATTCCCTAATGTTTGTTGTACTGGGAGAGTAATGGTATTATTTAACATTCATCGAAAAATCATTGCTAAACATATTTGTTTTGCTGAAATATTTGCAACAAATGTGCATTTTCTTCATTTCTCGACCCCTATTTAAGTGGTGGTGGGGCGTGGGGGGAGAGAACAGAACAGCACATCCAGGGCTGTCAGATTTGAATGGAATGTTGTGGTAAAGATTATTATCAATATCAGTGATCAGTGGTGTGTTGGTGTTGCGTAAAGTCATAAAAGGGAATACTTGAATTTGATGTCCCACTGGTCACTTCGACCTACCCACATGTCATGCTTGATTATGCACGTTGTAACTGATATTGATCATAATCTTTACGACATCATTCCATTCAAATCTGACAGGCCTAGGAATGAGGTTTTCGTGGGAGCAGCAATCTTGAATGCCAGAACCCTAGCTGCGGCCAGCCGAACTGAAATGACAGCGAAAGTTGGTAATGGGATTACGACTAAAGTATTCATTATTTATCCGCACTTCCTATTTATAAGGCCAAATTTTTCTGCCTTCAATTTATGGTGTTTGACGAATTTAAAACTTCTATCAAATCGTTCTTATCACGAATGTCCATAGCGGACTGCAATTCATTCTCGTTGTTGAAGTCGGCGTCAGGGTCGGGCAGCTGCGCAACCTCTCTAGTGCCTGAGGAAGACCCCGGTTGATCTCGAAAATTGGCGAATTATTCGGAGAACACTGGCATGTTGCTTGGAGGTTAAATAAGAATGATCACCGAAATTTATAAAATTAACCCTTCCTCTGTGGAGCAGGCCACGCCCTAAGTTTATAAAGTTGAGGAACTTTACCTCAGTTTATCTCCATTGTGGAAAAAAGATTCCATATTTCTGATAGTTTCCGGTGAAAGGCCACATGGGTGCTTAAAACATGGGCCCATTATTTCGGTGAAACCTCAATGCAGTTTTACACTAGCACCACCTGGAATTATTACAGAAGTCCATGTAAAGTGTATTCAAATCTGAACTGAGGTTCCATTGATGTGATCGTCACATTTTATTTTCTGATAAGTAGACAACACAGATCAGTTTAAAGAATCATTGAACCTCGTTGCGGATTTGAGATAGAGGGTCTCAAATGGGTGTGGTCTCTAAACTTCATTGAACGTTTTCACTGCCAATGTCGCATTACTGCGACATAAACAATCCCCTTAATTGACAGCATTCAAGCTGCTCAACAGATCGTCAATAGTAGTTCTAGGTGCCACCGTAAGATGGCGTGGCAAATGCGCTATCACTTGAGAAATATTTTCAGGTGCTGGGTATGGGATCTGGGGTAAAATTTTGCTACTATCTTGAGGGTGCCAGGAGGCAACCCCGGAGGGCAGATTTTGGGAGAAAATATTTTCGAAAAAAATATATATTTTTTTCAAGTGTAAATGAGATTGCTTTTCATTGTTATCATTGTTTAAGATGTATTCACAGTGATAGCATTCAAATATCTTTATTGCCAGGGTAGCAAGCCGTACTTTAGTGGGAATTTTTTTTGAAATCACAAAAAAACAAGATGGCGGCTCCTGGTGACGTCATATATGCAAATTACGCGAAGAAATTCATCAGGATAAACTGCTGTTTTATACCTCGGCGCTAGGTATTGGTTACTTGGTTCGCAACAGAAGTACCGGATGACCTAAACCTGGGACCGAGGTATAAAACAATAGTTCTTGTAAATTGTATTTTATACCTCGTCCCCGATCGTAAAATATGTACTGTGTGCACAGGTTTGATCATGGAACCGAGGTATAAAACATAGGTTACGGTTAGAAACTGAGGGCCATATTCATTAAGGGTGTTTAGCCTAATCAGCGTACAAATTCTGCATTACACAGGTTAAAGGCCTAGAAAACTACTGTTCTGCCTTCTGTATGCTGCCTGATCTCTAGCATTTACCCACATGATGATCACACGTGTCTAACTTTCCTGCGTCTCAGTGTCGGAGGACAAAAGAAAGTGTTGGAGAAATTCTAGACAAGCCTGCCTGATCGTTTAATTTTTCCTTTGTCCTCTTGCACTTAAACGCAGGAAAGTTGTACGCATGCGATTATCCTGCGGGTAAACATGGTACATGTAAATGCCTCTGGTGAAGCACCATACAGACATAAGACAATAGTTTTCTATAGGCCTTTAACATGTTTAATGCAGAATTTGTACGCTGATTAGGCTAACACTCTTTATGAATATGGCCCTAGAAACTAAGTTTCTGCATCCGGAAACTTGGTTTTGGACTGGAATGTTAGTTCTGGGGCATAATGATAGTTCCAGGGGAAGCAGAACTAATGTTTCAGATTGGAAACTTCGGGCCGAATTCACCAAGGGTGATCATCGCGCGACTAAGACTTAGACGCATGTACCTTCTTCAAATGCATGGTGGAAGTGTGTGCATTTAGTGAAGTTACACGCGTCTAAGTCTTAATCGCGCGATGATCACCCTTGGTGAATACGGCCCTATAGTTTTTGCTCAGAAACTAATTTTTTAGCCGAATAAACCATGTTTCTGGCCGTACCATCCATCAACTGAGTTTTTGCCTGTCTATCTGATCTTGTACATGTTGGAACTACAGTTCTGGAGTTGAAATATGAATTCCAAGAGCAAAACGCGAGTTATACGAGCAAAACGTAGTTTTTTGGCGCTGTAAACCAGTTTCCAGAGCACAAACTTAGTGTATGGAATAAATGGACAAACCGCTTGCCATTGTTTTTGCCAGGGTCAGGAAATTAATAGCGCGTCAGGGAAATCATCACTTCCAAACAAGTTCCAGATGAGATCCAGACGCAATCCTGTCATACCATCCGCTGATATGTTCCGCGCGGTCGTGCCTCAGACGCAAAGTGATCCGGGAAAGTCAATGACCGCCTGTTCTGTGCCGTCGCAAATTCGACCTGACATCAGCATTAAATATTGTTCTCGACTCGCACCTCCCATACAGAATACTTCGTGTCATTTCAAAGCGTGCCATCTTCTGAACAATGCCTCAAAATGTCGGCTTGATTCATTCAACCATTGTAGATTATGGAATGTCAAGTAGGCTATACAAACGTCGGAGCAAGCGATAACTAGAGGCCTGACGGCCTGGGAGCTTCGCTGGGGGTGACTGAATATGGTCCAAGTACATGAAGTAGTTGGCAAGCATATACTATATAACACACTAGTAGGCCTACGACACACATTTTCTCAATTATTTTGCCGAAACTTTTGTGCTTATGGCCACTTGACCAGCTTCGAGCGCCATTAGCATTGAAGGTACTAAACTTTACTTCTGACGTCATAAATTGTTATATCACCACACTGTTGGTTTTGTACTAGGGCCAGGGCCTACGCCTAGTAGAATGAACAACAAGATTGAAGAAGAGAGGTGACATAGTATGAAAATAATGGTAAACAGTATATTATTTATAATTGTGTACCACTACATGTTTAGTTGGAAAGAATCAAGTCGAATCAATGAAATCATAATTCGCCACGTGACTGATCGATGTTAGTTATTGTCTGCACATCTTGAGCTTTGACTGAGGCAAGAAAGCTGAGTCTCGGTGAACGTCTTGGTCGTCTGTCATGGCTGTGAGTCTGAATCTACAAAAGAAGTAACAAAATGTCATAGCACAGACGTCTCATACGTCTGTCTCTACTTGTAGGCCTACTTGTATGGAGAGGGGGGAGGTTCTTCGGAACCCTTGGCCTTATTACATTTACAGTTACACCACTGAAAAAGTCCTTTTTAGCTGTTTAGTGGTGTAGTAAGCCCCTAGGGTCCCGAAGAACCTTCCCCCTACAAGTAGGCCTACAGACAGACGTATGAGAGTCGCGCCTGTCATCATGGTCATAGGCCTCCCTAGGCCTAGTGCATAGCCCTACCGGTAGGCCTAGCCATGGCCATATCCGTACGGTCACGGTGTGTGGTGGTAAGCCCTGTCTCTGTATGTTTAACATCAGGCCTATAAAATGCATCATTTGCTGGATGGATGCTGCATGCAGTGCTCAAAAAGGCCAACTGATGGGTTAGGTCCTAGCTATGCAGTCATCACATAATCAGGAAGGTGACTGGTAGTAGGCCTAATCATGGTGATGAACATGCCTGGCTACTCAGGCTACTGTGCACACAACACATTGGACATGTATAAATCATACTAGGGGCCTACATCATGCACACTGACTACGTGCATGCAGCATCACTTTATCAGCAACATGACCTCATGATGATGATGACAGCAGCAGCAGAGCACATGATCGAGCAGTGCCATCACTGCCAGTGCAGTGACAGTGTTACTTGTTTTTTCAGAGTCAGACACTTACTTGTTGGAGATAAACGATCATGATAACATTCTTTGACATTTTTAGATTGTGAATGATTTACACATTACAGCAGTCAGACTGCGATTTCATCGGCCTAACCAGTGCTGAACGTCAAAAAGTTTGGACCACAGCAAGCCAAACACTGCCAAAAGCTAGGTAAATCATGCAAATTAAAACTATACTCAACTCTCATAGTCTCGCCGCTGTTTCGAATCCGGGGGATGTAACCAGTACTGGGCATCTCA
>NMRB01000052.1:289331-300108 GCA_002633025.1 Notospermus geniculatus
TCCCCTCCTTGAAATTTTTGAGGAGGGGATCATCCCCCCCCTCTCCCCCTCTGGGAGAAACACTGCTCTTGGTAGGTAATTTAATTAGTATAGATACTTCGATTCTTGTACTCTTATTATTGTCAGTATGGTGTAGTGCATGGTTGTGGGTTCAATTCTGAACATCTTTGGAGCGAATGGTTGTGTGTAGTTTATGGTTATGATTCTTCAAGTTTTGACTTGAACTTCCGCTATTGACCACAAATGAGCGAAGGGTCGAACCCAGAAACGTGTACTCCGCCACAAGACTCACACCTCGAAGGTCCTTGATAACTTTTGAAAACTTGTAGAGGGAAGTCTGTCCCCAAATATTAGGGGCCAGACATAATTAATCGATCATCTCAGTTCGCCAGTTCGTTGTTTATAGATACCCCATTTCGACCTGTATCCGTATAATGATCCGTGATAAGTCGCTGATCTCAAGCTTCCTATTGTCTGTTTATCATTGAGAACATAACATATACCTTGATTAGTGAATGTTGCAAGTATGTTGTTTTTTAGAAAAACACAAACACATTCAACAAAAGTAAGTTTCCCATCATACGTCATTATTTTCTTATGTACTTTATGACAATGTGATAATAATTGCAGGATATCACCACACTGTCCTTAACTCAATGGGTGAAACGGACTTTCTGCTACACATGAATAAACCTCAATTAAATGAAAAAGGACTGACTTCAGAAGTCACAAAAGCATTATCCTTGGTACTCATGTCGCCGGCAAGAAACAGATAAATTTCAGCCAATCTCATCCCTGTCTTCAGCATCTTGTGTAGCCTGGTTCCCTGGCTACCGTTCAGATGGCGCTGCGCAGACGGAGGCAAGGCAGAAGCCGTTGAGATGTGGCGTCATTTCACCGGAGATGCGATGCCCTATTGGTGAGCTGGCCTTAAGGCATTCTCACCACTAAAATCATCACACTTTTAAAAGTGGGTCAATTTTTCTCCTGCATTTTCTCCTTTTCCATTCACGTATTCTACTGATTTGACGCAATAGCAAATCATTTGGCGTGAAATCGTGTCCCGTGATAAGCAATTTGTATAATATAATCGGCTTAGTGTTTTTTAGACGATTTTTGGGCCAAATGACGAGATTATTTTTGATATGCTGGTCCTCTGTCCTCGAGGGCTATTGTATTGTAGGCCTATAGCGGAGCGGCTGCAAAAGGCAAGGGACCAGTTGCACAGTAAAAATGGTGGACATTCTTGTTTCATCACTTGAGAAGTTTGACGCATTATGATACCTTTACTAACCCTTCATTAGGTAAGGTAATATACTTCAACTCATTCTTTTATGTGTAGCAACAATTTCCATGCTTAATTGATAACTAAGATAATTCAATACGTGGATTTGCAAAGTCTTGTTGGCCATTCTTCCTGACCAGTCTGACTGGGCCCGGTGTACATCGATCGTGTGTTTATGGATGAACTGGATCACCATAATAACATACAGTAGCATAGCGCCTATTACCATGATTACTCAGGGGAAAGAAGGACACCCATCTTTAATAGAATGCTCGTGGTTTCCAATAATAACAACTTCCTGATAAGCATGGCCAGACCGGCCTGGTTTCTCTGGCCATCGATGGTGGCGCTGACTGATATTTACGGTACAATATGCCCCTCGCCTCATGCCAGCGAACCGTTGTTGCCGTTAGGCTTGTTTTGGGCTATTTTTGGAATACATACATGACTAATACATGTACACGGTTTATGATGGAGGAGAAGAGGTACCATTTCAACAAGTCGCCCATGGACGATGCGCTCAGCTGACAATTAACTGATTTTTGGGTGCAGTATAGTTGTATTTGTTGGCACACGCTCTAGCCTGAATCATGGAAAACTCCTGTCCCAAAGATAACAACATATTCAAAGTTGTGATGAATATCATCATGAAGGAATCAAGCATAAACGTTCAACTTACAAATTTTGCATTTTATAAATGCGAACAGTATTCCTTTAAACCTCAACAGATTTGCATTCTAACTTTTCCACATGACAGGCAAGACCCTTCTGCATGTTTTCGGTAAATTGTATTGAATTCCGATAAGCTGATCTCATGATACAAAATGACTGAATTAATGAAAACCCCACGAATGACGAGAGCGCAGGGTCATCTCTGTACATTTGAATAGCCCAACGTCCATTTGCACATGGAACATTACATGTACTTATGCTGAAAATAGCGCTGTTATCCTCAGAAATGGAATTCAAGGCATCAAGTTGACAGATTCATGTACCCCTTCACCACAAAAAAAGTTGAAGGTCGTGCCTAATACGTAAAGCCGAAATTCAGGCAGTGAGATACATCTGGTGGCAACACATGAACTGTATCCCTCAGTAAGTAAAAAAGCATGTTTCCCAACTAGAGCGCAAATATTTTTTCTTTCTCAGAAATGACAGTTCCTACCAAAAATGTGGTCAAACTCAGTTAATTTTATACTGAACAGAATAGACATCAGTTGCATATGAACCGTGTGATCGGCTATGCACAAAGACTGTTGATGTTCCCTGCAAGTGGTATGTGATGTCATCAAAGGTAAGCACTTTATAAGATATACCATGGACATCACACTACACATAGAATGGTGACATCATCATAATACTTCCAAGCGTGAAAATTCAAATAGTACATTTTTTATTATTTTGGCAACGAGGAACCTGCATAACAAGCTCTGCCAATAGGGGGCCCTGAAGGCAAGTGGACCAAGGTTGCAATGATAAATCATTTTGCCAAGTCAATAATTATTGAATATTTCATCCCTGAATTACTCTGCACGGGAAAATAGCACCAAAAATATAATTTGATCGGTCCTTAATTCTATTTTGATGAGTTGATGAGTTTTCTGAAGAAATCAACAAAACTTAATTTTTAATTGAAAATGCATTGGAAGTGGTCCTTTTTGTACTGGTGCTGCCATCTGGATTTTTAGTTTTGCAGATTCCTCCTTACGCACATTGGTGGATAAATTCTGAAGAATTGACTCCACGGGAGGTGATGAAAAATTAAGCTACAAATCATATCAATTTTAGTTTGATATATTGCCTCTGTGCTGAGTTATTGGGTTTTTTTCATTTTAAGGAAAATGCCCCCTGGAGGGCAGAACGAAGGTCAAATCGAAAAAAATGGTCCTATTTTAGCCCTCCCTGGCGCCGAACACTCCACCAAGTTTCAAGGCTCTAAGCCTTACAGTTGCTAAACGTGCCAGTTTACCATGTTTGCGGGCTACAGACACAAAGACGGACGCCACTCAGTATACATATGAATAAAGCTCCGCTGACCTTTGGTCAGCTGAGCTAAAAATCAACGACTTCCCAGCAGCAGCCATGAATGGCCAGTTCGTTTTGCAGCAGCACAGCAGAAAGCAGTACCGGTACCTAGAGAAATACTGATAGGCCTATTCCACATTGCGACGAATGTTCATTTTCGACAATGCCACTTTCGATTTTAAGAGAAACATCCAAAATTGTGGAGAATTCCTCATCATTTTCATTCGAAGTGGTGAATGTCAACATACCGGTACGGAAGCCTAGCTACATATTATGATCGATCGATTCAACCAACAAGTAAAAAAAATACTTCAAACTCATACACGTTCGTTCTTTTCAACTTTGTTGTTTGTATCTAAGTATTACTTATCTAAATTCATGTTTTTTTTCTATTATTATTCCCGAATTCTCCCTTTTCATTTGTCAGATTAATTGAGGACTATGAATCCTGAGGCCATACCCTTTACCAGGAATTCCTGGTAAATTCCTGGTAAAGGCCTGGCCAACGTCTACGCAGCGCCATCTGAACTGTGGCCAGGGAACCAGGGAACGAGCCTATATACTCTATAGGTTTGATCTTCTAACGTTACTTCAGATATTCATGCTGTAGTTTTAGGCCTAGCCCAAAATATAGACATACAAAGAATTTATTGATTCTATTCAACATCACTGACCAATGAGTGAGTCTTCAATAGCCCTTTCCCTCCCCGGGAATATATGGCGCCATTACACCGGTCTGGAAAGACAGATGGAGTTATAATGACAATCTCTAGGGAAACATGGGATACGTCAAAGCGATATTGCCGCGTTAATCGCAGGTGTGAAGCCCTGCTGCAGGCACTGCCAGAATCATGGAAATGCACTTGCCGACAAATCTTTGCTGTGTTTTAACATCTACATTTGAACGAGACAGTAGAATGTGCTCCCTGATTTGTGAAAACTTCCTTCTTGTCAGGTAGTAAAATGTAAGCTAACTTGATGGAATCTACCAGGAAACCCAAACTCTGGACTTGCATCGTCCATTCCCCCCCACCATAACCTCCTCTGTCGAAGAGAGGTGACAATAGCTGGTTAACCGAAGCTGCAGCCGCAATCTGTGGAAACAGCTGTGCTAAGGGGGATTTTACCTCGTGCGACGACGGCTCTTTCGATGCCTTTACAAACTCAGACGGTTTGATCTTAAAGGGAGACTCCACTCATTGTAAGCTTTTGATTTTTTATCAATTCATAGAGACTAATGCCATGAATTGTTATGTCACTAGTGTCAATAGGCTGATGACCTTTGTAGTGAATGAGCTAATACTGTGACTGCCTAGGCCTATTGGTTGTTCCTTCATAAATATGCATTGAGCACACATGACATCATGTGTGCTGTGCAATGGCCCCCTTGGGATTCAATTAAAATACTTAAAATGATGAGTTTGCTGATTTTTAAAAAATCTGACATGTTGCAGATATCAATGTATTTGAATGTATTAATGATATTTCAAAAATTCAAAATTTTACGCAATGAGTGGAGTATCCCTTTAACAACCGGTTTAATAACCCTGGCGAGAGCTTTAGATACAACTTCCCTTGCGCCGCCACCTACGACATTTATAATAAAGGCTGCCATGTCGACATTCCCCTGGTTCTTTCTAGCTTGTTGAAAGAGGTCCTCCAACATCTTCACTGAGTTCAGGTCAAGACTCGGCTTCTCCTTTCTTGACATTCACGCAAGCAAACCGCATTCCGTGTTCTACGTATTCCCCGGTCCCAAAAATAGCAACCAATCACGGCAAATCTTGCATCGGCAGCTCGGGTAAGATGACAAGATGGCGGTCGATGAAACTTTATTCGAATGCAAATTCTCCGTGGAAGGACTTACAAGTACTCAAAAAGAAGCCACGAAGGCAATATTCGATGGAGACTATTTGTTAGTCTGTTGTAGGACTGGCAGTGGGAAGTCAATTATGTACCGGCAGGCTAGTGTTGTTCGCTACGAAGTTGAACGGCGTACTCGTATGAATACATTATCGCAAAGAACCGCGGCTTCTGATTGGGCGCACGAGAAAATCCCAAAGCGTTGAACACGGAATCTGGTTGCTTGCTGCAGAGTGTAGGAAGAGGTTAGCGATTTCTACACGATGCATTATGCATAATGTCCTCGAACAGCGTGTGATCTTTGTCGTTTATTGCCGATGCAACCGTAGCCAGTTCTTCCAAATAAAGGAGGAGCAGAGACACACTCGGCTCTTCCTGCAGTGCCAAGGATCTCACCTTTGCCTTCGCTCTTTGGACAGAAGTATCGGAGGCCTGCTGGAGCCTAGGGATATTCGATGGAGGCCCTTCTCCCTGCTCATTTGCTGCACCCGAAGCGCTTGTAGACGGCGTAGACTCCTGCATGAGAAGAAGAAACTTGCAAGCAAACCAGCTAAAGGATAACGTATCCAACAGACTTTTACCTTTACTGGATAGTCACTGCGCGCAAGGTCAGACGTTTTAATAAAACCTTCCGGGTATTCCACTTCGTCAGCATGCCCTATCGCATGATGCAACAAAAGCCTGGCTCAGTCGACATCCGTGCCAATGCAGTCAAGAATCACGTTTATTTCTTCACCGGTGATCCTCTTGAAATGCACCGACACAGCATCGAAATCCCGATCGTCTCATCCGTTGACATCCTAGCCCACTCTTTGAGATCTGTCGCTGCGATCATCCTTTTGAACAAAGATGCATCTTTTCCCCACCAGGGAATGCTTCTTTTGAGAATTGGCGGTGGAACCATCTGCGTAACAAATTCGTCGCCACTAAACCCCTGTGCCCACTCCGTATGATGATTTATATAAATGTTTCAAGTCTCAGGTGCCAATTTTTGTTTGTGATTTAGATGTGTATCTATCACCGCAATCCTTGCACTGGACAGTGAAGGCATCATATTCAAATATTTGTCTGAAAGAAAATCTTCGTCTTCCACTTTAGCAGTTTCCAGTTTGGTTTTGCAGTTGTTCCTTGTTGCAGTCAACAACAGTCATCGTGGATTTAGGAGCAGCGGCTGTTATGTCATTACATGATGTGTGACCCGTTCTGGCAGAATCAAGTCTATGTCGCTCTTGGCAGGTGGACACCAAATGTGACCCGCTCTGCAAAAGCAGACGCATGTCGCTCTTAGCTTAGCAGGTTGAGACCAAATGCCTGTCAGTTTCAGTATTGTCTGTCTATTATGAAATCTGAAACGGTTCGTCTGTATCTTCGATTCTCTCCTGGCGTCATCTTAGTTCGTTGAGGCTCACCTTCTGAACGACATGCGACTCTTTTAGCCAGAGCGGGTCACAAATGTTTGTCAGTTCCAATATTGGCTGTCTATATTGTGAAATCTGAAACAATCTATTTCTTCGATTCTCTCCTGGTGTCATCATAGTTCGTTCAGGCTCACCTTCTGAGCGACATATGCCTGATTTTACAAGAACGGGTCACATATGTTGTACAATTTGATAATGACAAAAATAAGGCTTAAAAGTTTGGCTTTCAATTCAATTCGCATCTTCTATTGATCTTGCAGTATGTTAAAAGTTTTTGACTATCTTTATCCTGTCTATTGAACCTCACCCATTAACCCGCTTTCTTCACAGCCTTTTAAGGGCGAGCCAATGTTTTGAATTTTTGAAACGTGGCCAGGCGTTGTAAATAAAAGATGTAAAAATACCATAAAAGTACAAGATATATGACGGAAATGAAGGCACCTGCGGTGTCTATAAGTCAAAAGGAATTGAATGAGATGTATCTTGGAACGCACTAATTAGCTAATAAGTTGAAACAAAAGACTAGTAATCGGTACACTTTCCCACGAAATGGTACATTTTGAGGATCAAACGACAAGTGGATCATAAAGTTCGAGGTTTTTTTCTATTTAGTCCACCCATTTTGGCAGCAATATGTTCAACAGGTATAGAGTACTCGGCAAGTGAATTCCATGCGTGCAGCCAGATTTTCCAAAACAGGGCGGCCATATTGGATTCGGATTTTACTTCCTGGTTATCCTTTTTGTACTGAGCGTGTATGGTGTACATGAAGAGCATGTCAGGACACCCTCGCCACCCCAGGTTCTATGGATTTGTGACATTGTTGCCACACCTTCAGTGTGTCATTTACATGCTTCCTCTCCAAGAAAATTGCACCTGTTTTTCGTGTTTGGTGAATTTCTTTGTTTACGATTATGTAATGTAATTAAGCTGTAACTCTTTGGACTTTCCTCATTTTCCGTGTCTATAAAGCACAGTGATCACATTGGACTAAAAAAAACAGTCAACTGGGGGTGTCTTTGTTGCTTTTCTCAGAGGGGCCTGGATTGAAGCAATACGAAAATTCACAATGATGGCTCGCCCTTAAATACTACCGGTACTACATTTCTTTACACTGAACAATTATCAGTGATCTCCCTAATCTCCCAATATCACGGCCAAGGGCGGTCTTCAAATTGACTGACAAGTCAATTTCTAGTTATGAGAACAATAGTTTTTTTTATGTAGCAAATAACAATGGGACTCTTCAATGTCGTATTTGTTTATTTCAGGAGGTCAATCAATTATCACTTGCACAGCAGCGGTAGTAGGAGGTCTACTAGACTGTACTTGCGAGCGCGCTGCGGACGACGTACCTGGTACCGATCCTGACGTGACATGGGAAATAGGTGCCGTCTCACCTCCTGGGTGCGGGTCGAGAAAAGCAGTGTTCGTGAAATATCCAACTGTCGCATCTGATGGTACAAGCATGAAATGCAAAAATCCACCTTCTACAAAATCTGCAGCCACCACAGCTGTCGTTGAAGGTTTGTTATATCATAAAACGTCCTCAAGAGAATTATTGCGCGAATTAGATGGACTAAATTGATAGGACTAAATTAATTGGACTAAGTTGATGGAGTAAAATAATTGGACTAAGTTGATGGACTAAATTAATTGGACCTAAGCCAAGCGCACATTTGCGACAAAACTCAATGCGTTAGGGGTGTAAACGGGCCTTAACCTGGCTGAATGACGAGTCATTGTGTCCACACAGGCTGCGCGAGACTGCTTGCGTGAGACTGGATTTGCACAGACCTGTGTAGCCGTGGAACGCATCACATCGGCCAGATTTGGCTGACGTCTACGTCCGCGACCTCATCACACCGTAGGAAACTTGGCGGAAAACTAAATTTAAGTCATTGGCTTAACATTCTTTGCTTAATGCATCAGATTTTTGTGAATAATTGTATAACAAGTAACAAATCTCATAATAAGCGAGGTTGATAGGTATTTTGATCCTAGAAACTACAGGGATCGAGGGATCACATGATCAGCCAAGAAGGTTGCCAATCACCCGACGCCATCTATATTACCCACAATCCTGTGAGCACGGCGTAACAGATTGGTGCGAGGTAGGAGCGCCTTCTGTTGTAACAATGAATGACGAGTCGACAGCGTTGGGCCAGTCGACTTTAAAAACACCACCCCTAACGCAATGAGTTTTGCCGCAAATGTGCGCTAGGCTTAAGAGTATAGGGACACACCTAACGCGATTTCGCCTGCGACAGTGCAAAACATGTGCCTACTGCTTTGAAAACCTTTGTTTGCCTGCAAAGCGGCTGAAAAAAACAAAGCCTTTGCCGCATGCGTCAACGGATCGCGTAAAGCTAGGCGCACACTATGTGCGGCAAATCTCGGTGCGGCAGGGGTGTTTTTAAAGTCGGCCGACTCGGATAAGTGACGAGTCGACAGCGTTGGGTCAGTCAACTTTAAAAACACCCCTACCGCATCTAGATTTGCCGCACATATGCGCCTAGCTTTAGGGTAGGGACACACCTAACGCGATGTGTTATCGCACGCGGCAATGGCTTTGTTAAGCCGCTAAGCAGGAAAATACGGCAACAGTAAAAAAAAACGTTCGCCACTCACTTATCTGAAAAATATATTATTCCAATTTTAGCTGTAAAAGCTCCGACGATCACCTGTACCCCTGCGCCAAATAAAGTAGGCGTCAAAACTACATGCACGTGCAAACCCGAGAACAAGGCACCACCGATTTCCTACAAGTTTACAGTTGCCGGTGTTGCGCGGTCGTCCCAAACGACTTCTACGGTAAGTGATGTTACCACGGTAAGTGATGTTACCTACGTTGCTGAAGTCATTGGCGGGAACCGAGTTACGAAAAAAATTATGAAATTATGATGGCCTTTCTTTTGGACGGTTATTCCCGCATTGCACATACACCATTGATACGTATGGGTGGGGAATTTTCCTAGGAGCAAAATGAGACCAAGGTCGTTGGGTTCGGTTCAGTAGTTTGATTCTAGAGCCATTTTGTGAAGCAAAGTCGGGCCCAGTTTGGGGATTAAAACTGTAAAGTTGTTTTGATGGCAAATTACATCAAGTCAGGTAAAAGGGTTCTAAGTGTTATGCAATAATGTATGGTGCAAGTAAACGTGTGTAGGTGACCAGTAGGGGTGCAGTTATGGCCCGGCCTTAGAAAGGCCGTCTCCTCTCGCTGTACTTTGTGTATTCACCACAATTAAGAAGTTCAAAGAAATGTATTATGAATGTTTTTACCACTGCAAAGGGATAAAAATAGGGCAAAACTCGCAAAACCTCAAGATTGCTAATATTATCAGCAGGCTAAGTCACAACGGACTTGGCTCTATCGTAATACTGACACAATATGAAGCCTTTGCGAGGAAAATGGGTAAAAAAGCTCGTGGAAAAGAAGTGATATGGAAATCATTACAAATTTTACTTAATTCAGGTAAAAATACAATGGATAAAACTTCTGCTGCTATTATCTGTTATTCATTTAGGCCTATACCGCGGTGCCTACATGTTTTCACGGAACGCAAAAGAATGAAAATCCTGCACCTACTGCCATGCCTAACTCTGGCAGGAGTCTTCGTATTGTCTAGTCATCATTTTGATGGCTAAAACATAAAATAAGCCCTTATGGGACACGAATTGGACGATAAATAGATTATCAGGCTGATTTCCAATACATTTCCCTGGAGCCTGTGCATTTTGTCAAGTATTACAATCAGGTTGGCCCTGTCACACCTTGACAATTTAGCCAGCGTATGCCCGACGTGATCATTTTGATGGCAGACGTTGAACTATCGACGTTTTTTTCAATTTGGGCGTACACACAGCGTATTCATAACGAGTTCGACGTATACATAACGTATTAGTAACTTAGATATATTACATATTCTTTACTTGTTGTCCTTTAATGTGACCCCTCGCATAACAAAAAACTGTTTTGGTTCGGAGATTGTTTGGACTGCTCGCAGGGTACTGATGGACACCTCATTTAACTTAGGCCATTGAACCATCTTTTTTTTTAAAATGGGGATTTGGCCTAGTGGTTAAGGCGTGTTGTCCCTTAGTGCTGGCGATTGATGCCTCATGCGAGGGTCCGTGGGTTCGAATCTGGTAGGAAGCAATGCCTTTCACCTAAGAAACCTGATTC
>NMRB01000052.1:343221-397711 GCA_002633025.1 Notospermus geniculatus
GTAAAGTTACAAGATCTATCCATGTGGTAGTAAAACATACCAATAAAGTTGTAAAGTTACAAGATTTGTTTGAAAGGTAATATGATGTAGTCTTAAATGTTGTAAATTTACAAGATTCGCTTAGCTGCGTATGGCGTCGTTATAAAGTCATATTGACAAGCTTGTCAGAAATTTGGTATTGTTATATGGGAGATTCAGAAACTTGTAAAAATACAAGATTGTGATAATGACAACAAGAACAATCTATGCATGCAAGTTCAATACGGAAAGTTGTAAATTGTATTTCGTCACACTGATACTTACAGTTTTTTTCAAAGAGAAAAATGTTGTTGAATTACTAATAAACTATACATTAAAAAGGGAAAAATAATTTTTTCCGTTTTTAAAAAAAGTTGCCTTGGTGGTGTTTATCTCAATTTGAATACGAGAGTGAATGAAATATTTTAAAGGAGTTAGACGCCGAAGTTGTAAACAAGCTGGTTTGTTTACAAACATGGTCGGCAAACTAGTTTTATTCCTTCGTGCAGGTGGCAGCACCAGTAGCGCTCCGTGATCGTTAGACTGGTTCCCGGTCCGATGCAACTCACTCACGATATTCACGTCAGTACATATCACCGACAATAGGTGGCAGCACCGCAGGCATCGCGTGGTAGAGAACCAGTGAGTGAGTGTTTACAACTTGGACGTCCAGCTCCTTTAAGTCGATAGCTTTGGTACCAATTCAGCAATGGTTTACTATTAACTTGTTTATGTACAGTACATGTAAGTAACCACCGATCATCTTGATGAAATTTGAGATAGTGCTGACTGCCAGGTAAGGTTCAACTCCACAGCAGCACCGGCGGTCTTGTCCCTAATGTCATGAATGTGATGGTGCATTAAAATTGATGACGTCAAGTGGAGAACTACAATGGATTACTGGTAACTGGTAAGCCAAGTTGGATCATATCGAAGAAGGACCTTGTGTTTCAGAGAAGCAATGTGTAACACTGCTTGCTGGATAACTGTGTGTTTAGTACGGAACATGTTGATTGTGAAGTTTCATTAGCAGCTTTATTTTAGGTGATGATTTAGTACAAGATTTTGTAGATGATTGACTAATTATGACTGTACCTTTGCATCCTTGACTACCAGATTGTGTTGTTCCATCAGGGCATCTACTTTTAAAGTATGTTTGTACGTACGACCATGGGAGGAGATCTAAGGAGAAATCGACAATGTCAACACTTAATAAGAATTTAGTCTTTGAATAAAAGGAGACGTATTATAATTTGATCACATTCTGTTAATCACTGCACTAATAACTTGCAATATTGCCAGAAATGTTGCTTTTTGAGGAAACGAGTTTCAGTTTCGTCTCCATTAAGTTTCGATTTCGGGAGAAAAGATAATAAAATAAAATGTTATGAAGCCATCGTATAACTTACAGTCTGGACCTAGAAAAAGGAAAGTTCAGCCACCATGAGATTACCGGATTACTAGTATTATGGTTTTTTGAAGATGTTTTGTGTTTATACATCTAGACTAGCATTGTTATTTAGTTAATACCTTTGGTTCAAAGTAACATATTGATATTTTTTCAGATACTGCAACGGTCGTTTCAACTTGACTACATGAGACCGCAGAGACAAACATTTGACTTGGAGACATCTTCTGGTGACATGGCCAACTAGAATACTTACTTGTGAATGTAATTACAACTGTTAATAAATACATAAGGGCGTTAATTTTAAAGGAAAGAGAGTTTGTATTCTTAATTCGTAAAGTGTCGTCAGTTTATAAATGGTGAAGAGGCTTCAGACATGTATATTTTTAAGGAGTCTAACTTTGCAGTTTTGGAATACAGGGAGTCCTCATCAATACCGTCTCTGGGTCCACATTAGTGAGGCCCGCATGTGTTACTTGCATACGATTATGCTACTGTAAATGACAATCCGGTTCAACCATAATAAACCCTTTTCCGGGGCCCACTAAATATATGGGGGACATTGGATATGGCAAACATAGAAAGACGGCATTGGCGAGGACTCCAGGTGTATACCAGACAAGAATTCGTTGGAACAAAACGCATGTCACTCCAGCAGGTGAATATTTTTATGAGTGGATGAACTTTTTCATACAATCTGTACATGAAGGTTGTATGCAAATACGTGTCTTGGGACTAGTCCTTGCTGCCTCAGAACATAACAGTGAAAAAATGAAAATATGGCTTGTCATGTAAACTTACATCTGTCTTTCTTTTGGACATTTGTGGTTGACGCTTTATGAAAAAAAAGTGATGTTGGTTGTATTGTATCTGGTATATACCATTTATTTATTTAAATTAGTTATATAAAAAATAGATAAAGATGATTTACGCTTTTTATACACAATACATGACAGAAATCGGTGACTCTCCACAACTGAATTGCAGTTTCTTGTTCAACATGTAATCCAAACTAGAGTCTAATTGTTATTCGCATTTATCAAAATGACACCGTAGCAAATCCAACAGAGTTACATTTCAGAAGAATAGCATATTTATTTACATGTACCATTACAAATTGGCGATAAAATTAGATATGGCTTTAATGACATAACAACAGTTAGAAGTAGATTATCATTTCTAATGAAGTACTTACTGTCGACGCGAGTAAAAACAGCTGCAAAAGTTTATATATAATGTTTACAAACAGACCTCTCATAGTTTTGATTCAAGGACATGAGAGATACATTAATTAAATTGAATGTTTATCACTCATTGATTATGAATAACATGATTTAAATTTCCCCCTTTACAAGTACATGTAGTGTCTTGAATTTCACATCGACACTGATTGATATATAATTGACGTGGTTCCAAACATGTAATGATCAGATCACGAGAGATGTTACATACCTATCATTTTCCCGCTACTCATTGAAAACTCTGTAACATAGAAGAAATTCTGTTTTGATATTTTGGCGGATTTCATGCTTTGGACAAAATCGTCTTTTTTGAAACTCCTTCGAGTGGAAAACCACTTCTTAATGTTACACATTGTGCCAATGACTCCATTTTATTGTGTTGTACTAAGACGTCATGAACGACTGCGAACATGAGACTGTAATGTGACTAAGGAAAGAACTATTTCTCTCAAATTAGCTTCGGTTTTATTGGTCAGTGATTTCAGCTTCTTACCAACGCTCCATCCAATTTGAATGACTGAAAAAATGGAACATTAAACAAAGTTTTAATGACAAAAGTCTCGTGACATTGGTTGGCCAGGAATAAGTTGTTTCAAACGAATACAAGAAGAATCTTTTTTTCCTTTATTCCATACACTACTTAGAGACTACTGGATAGGGACAATACAGGGTCCTGGCTGACCCTTCAACAGGGTCTGATATAATTTAGTCCGTCATTTATTGTAAATGCACTTACTCAAACTCTTGAACTGGTTGAAGTCATTTACTGAAAATGTTTATACGTGTATGATTTTGATGAACATCTAGGCTATATGATATAAAAGCTGAAATCTCTCCATTTTAAATATACAATATGTGATTTGCAGCAAAATAAAACAACTTTTTATATATTATCCTAGATTTTATTGCCAAAACAATATAACAATATGAAAAAGACACTGCATTGTGCATATCGCTTTCATTAAGTAATTTACTGTAATTTATCAACCGCAGATTAAAATTGTTGAACTGTGAATGCCTCAGGTCCACATCATCACGCTTCTTGTAGCATAATAATAAAGGTTTTTGATAATCACCACGACATCCTTGCTGGTCCCCATTTGTTCCAGGAGGGCATGATCCACCAAAGTATGTTGTTATATAGATCATCGGAATAATGTCTAAAATTGAGAATAGTTATAAATGACATATGTAAGCCACAAGAAAAATATGATAAGCAAAAGTTCTCTTTCAATTGGATGTTCTGCTGGCCTTATGTCTCTGAACTGGTTGTATTATCAGTAGATGGAAATTAATATCAAAGTGCGTACGGGTGGGGCACTACAGAAAATGGTGACCCAGCGGAGATTTGCAAAAAGTTCTAAACTTACTCATTGATGTCCCTATTGGGGAAAAATTATCAGACACATAATCTTTAGTATTATTGTTAAGGTAAAGCAAAACGTGTTTTACGGTCATTTACATGTATTGCAACATTTATGAATTTGTTATTTCTAGGCGAAAATCTGTTACACATACATGTATGTATCACATTTATATTTCATTCCTTTACATTGACATTTGCAGTTCTACTTCATGTTGCAGTTTTTCTCACGAATGCTGCAATTGTCAAGTTCAACATTCAAGAAATCATCCACAATAATAATCATACTTACCAGTAAGCTCAACTCTAACTGTTGGTTAAGATAATTGATTTTCATAAGGAACCTTGGACGAGCTCGAGGTGATTAAGTTCACAATTTGAAAAATGATGGCATAGGCCACTCGTAAGGTTTTATTACGATGAACCGAGAAAAAGTAGGAACGTTAGTATTTTGTTACGACTGGAATATACTGTATAGACTATTCAATAATGGTAGGCAGAAGGTATGAACTATGAAAAGTGTTCGAATGCATGTGTAAACCATTCTATCAACGATTAAACTAGCGGTGGGAATACTTCTTACTGCAAAAGTCTTCACTTTCAACATATAAAAAGGCCAAAGTAAACTTACACGTAGATGCTCGTTTGTCGAGTTGAGGTACCGGTTTAGCTAACGAAATACAAAAACTTGTCATTACTTCTAGCAAACTTATTGAAGTTGCTAGTACTACATCTGCTTCATTCAAACATGCAAAGAACAATGTACTTATTGTATAGCCATGGTAATAATCCGTTATCATTTGAAGCTTCGATGATAACTTATTTCTTTCTACCGGCTTATACTCAATGAATGGGTGCTGCACTCGCGATAGTTTCTTATATCATACAGAGAGTGAAGTCACGGTAAATGCCAAAATGTAGGCCTATAATCGCCTATCTCAAGATGAAAGTGAAGCAATTTTAGATTTTGAGATATGTCATTTCTGATTGAGTTCGGCAAATTTTAAAATTTTCAATATGGCGACTCTTTGCTCGAGGCATGAGAAAATCTTCACTTGATATACATTTTCCTGAACAGGAGGATTTCAATGGTAACTGTGGTTAAGGGCCTGTCACACTGGAGTAGTTCTCAAAACGTCCTGCCCCGTCCTAAAAAATCGTAAAACGGGCTAGAACGTGTAACCCTTGGCCAAATAATGCTTTGATGTACTGGAGTACCCTTCCCGTCCATGAAGTTCGTAAAAAGACTGTAAAAAATTGCCACTACGTCAACTACGTCGCACACAGTTTGAGCCCGTTCGGCAAAATTTTCAAGAACGTACTGAGAACTAGCTCAGTGTGATGGGGGTATTACCTGTATTCATTTAATGCAACTATTAAGTTAAAGTCAGAATGCGCTCTACACCAACTCGACATTTTTTAAAAATGTCCTACCCAAGGCAACCGACTGTAATTCACCCGAGGTAAATATTGCCGATTTGGGAAAAAGTACAAAGTTCAGTTGTTTCTTTTTCTTTTCCTCATGCCTGTAAAACATTCGGCAATTATCTCATGCAGCAGGTTTCCAATTAAAAATTGATGTCTAATTTAAGAATATGAAATAGAAATCGGGTTTCTAAGGTGAAAGACATTGCTTCCTACCTAATACCTATGTCTAATTTAAAGTGTAATTAAAATATATTGAGAAGAATCATTCCTCATGAAACACTTACTGGTGCTGCGTTTAAAGACAACTGTAAATATCCAGAGGAAAGGTCATAATTAGAAGACTGACAGTGGCAATTGTTAGTCGCAAGGCCAACGAGGCTGACTATTTTATTATGAATTACATTACATGTATTTAAATCCTTAACTTCACAAACAGTGTTTGAAGTTCACATTGACAACACGTAATTGACTGGTTCCAAACATGTATAATGACTAGATCATGAGGGGTGTGACGCACCTGTCGTTTTCCCGTTAATGACCGAAACCTCTGGAACGTAGAAGAAAATCTGGTTTGGTGTTTTGAAAAGTTGCGGCCTTCATGCTTTGGACAAGACCGTCTTTTTTTAAACGGACTCCTTCAGAGTGTAACATAACTCTATCGTGATGTATTAAAATATGTGTTCTGCTCAATAAATATTGCAAACAGCACCAAAATCCAGACTAATGTGATCAAGAGAACAACATTTCCGCTAAAATCGGCTTGGGTTTATGTACAGTGATTTCACCCACATACCAACGGTCCATCCAATTTGAATGACTGAAAAAAATGGATTGAATTGTTAATGTTCAAAAGTCTCATATCATCAGTTGGCCAAGGAGTTGTCTGAAGGGAATATGAAAAGCATCTATTTTCCTTACATTCCATTATTAAGAATAAGATGATTACTGGATAGGGACAATACCGGGATGACCCTTCAACCGGGGCATGTCTAATATAACCGAGTCTGTTATTTTTAGTACAAATGTATAATGCACTTACTCAAACTCTTGAACTGGTTGATGTCATTTACTGAAAATGTGTATACGTGTACGGTTTAATGAATGATTTTGATGTCGGCTACAATGATTTTAAAAAGCTGAAAATACATGATTTCCAGGGAATATAAAATAGGTGATGCTGCAGTAACCACCATGAATGCCAAGACGATCATTGCTGTAACAATCACCAATGTGATAAATATACATTGGTTTGAATGATCGACATCGGATCCTGCATTTTGCTCTTACATGTATTATGTAATTCATTATAATATTTCACCTATTAAAATTATTGAAACATGAATGCCCCTGTTCCACATTTTGCGTTCTTTTTATTCGGCATAATAATCAAGGTTTGATAATCACCACGACACCCTTGCTGGTCCTGAGTTGATCCAGGGGGACATTTTCCATTAAAGTATGTAGTGATATAGATCATCGGAATAATGTCTGAAATTAAGAAGTGTAATGACAAATGTAAACAATGAGAAAAATAAATAAGCAAAAATAGTGCCATATATAATGGCACTGTGCCCGCTTGGCTTGGAGCATGGTGGTGGGAATCATCAGCAACCCCATAAAAGCCATTTTACAAACACGCCAAATTGCCAAACAAATGGAAGTTTCAAAGCAATAGGTCAAATCCTTACAAGAATGGCCAATTTCGTAATTCCAGACGAACTTTGACCTCTGTGACCTTGTGAAGTAGGTCAAATTAAAAAATCGAGTACTATCTTATGTATCCTTATTAGGGCTAAAAAAACCCTTTCAATCCAGATCTGCTGGCATCCGAACTGGTTACATGCTCAATAGTTGGAAATAAGTGTCGATGTGCATGATGGCGAGGGACTACAGAAAATGCTGACTCAGCAGAGATTTGAAAAAGGTCTTAACTTACTCGTCCCTATTGGGGAAAGAATATCAGAACATAAACGTTACAATGAAGTAACCGTAAAACGTGTTTTTTATCTGAACAAGAAATACTAAGGATTATTAACTTGTATAACATCTACATGTAGAATGAAAACCTGTTGCACACATCACCTTTTTATTTCTGATCATTTCTTTACATGGCAATAGCGTTTCATGCAGTTTTTTTTCACAATGCCTAAATTTCCACATTCGACCAAAACAATAATCTTACCTATCAGTTCAACTATAACTGTTGGTAAAGATAATATGTTATTTTTATAAAATAAATTTCAAGGAATGATATTCTGCTACTATAACGTTGAAGTAAATCATTAGAGAGTCATATTAATGCAGTTAATTTTACAGAGTAAAAACTAATGGCATAAGCCACTACTGAAGTTTTAATATGGTGAAAAGCTTTTCTAAGGACAAGTAGCCTACAGTCAATTTAGTATTGTTACGACTCCAATAATCTATTCACTAATGGCAGGCAGAAGGTATAATAAATCTCGTGAAATGTTCGAATGTGTAAGTAATTGCAAGAAATATGCTGTTATCAAACTGATGTTAAAACCACATCAGCGATTACATGAAAACCGGTCATGGAAATACAAAATGTACTTCTAGCTGCAAAAGACTTCACCTTCAACATACATGTACTGTATAAAAAGGCCAAAGTAAACTTACACACAGATGCTCGTTTGTCGAGTTCAGGTACCGGTTTAGCTAATGAAATACAAAAACTTGTCATTATTTCTAGCAAAAACAATGCACTGTATAGCCATGCTAATAATCCATTATCATTTGAAAGCTTCAATCATAACTATTTTTTTCTACCAGTTCATACTCAATGAATGTCCGTCTCCCAAAGAAGCCGAGTTTTTATATCTATTCATTATAGATTTTCTTTTCTTATAATTCCAACATAGTCGTTTGGCCCAGGCCGGTTTGTTTGACCTGACAACAAATTTGATAGTGTGATCACTCACTAATGATTAATCAAGGACATTTATGATAACGGAATATCAAACACAAATCTTACGTTGTGATGGTTTGGGAGTTATTTTGCCTCCAGCTGAAAAGAAGTTAGGAGCTGTAACCTAGCCTGTGAGAACTGGCTATTTATATCTATAGGCGACCTATCATTCCGCATCATACCACATTTGCCTGCAGTGAATTGCATTATCTTGGTGTACATCTACTCTACAGTACTTGGCACAATGAGGAACCCGCCCTGCGGTTTATCCCGACAGGTCGGCGCTGCGAGCAATTGTACCGAAACGACGTCATTGACGTTGTTTTCGGTGTTGACGTTGCGGCATGAAAAAATTTCCTGTACATTTTTCTACAGGAAGAATGACACAAATGACGTTGTCCTTATCGCTATCGGATCTCTTAATTTTAAGAAAAAAGGAATGAGTTTAAAAGAAAATTTCATCTGCTACACGATGATGTAAGTTTTACTGCCATGCGACCAACACAAATGGTTTATTTTCACGCCAGAAATAAAAGGAAATAACGTTAGAAAAAAGAGATTTCGGTCACATCGCTCGCAGCGCCACGTTGTGACGTTAGTGTGCGGGTTCCTCATTGACCTCCCTAAATCCGCGTACCTTCCCCGTACGTGACGAGGAAGGTAGGCTTCAGTTCATCGCGTATGGTACGGGTACGTCACGCGTCTCTGTTGCGTGACGTCGGGTGAATGACGTTACGTCTTCACTGCATGCCTTCCATGACGCCGCGCCACATCCTCGGAAGATACGAGGACGGTACGTGCATGACGCTGCATGTAGTACGCGGATGGTACGCGAAGGGAGGTCAATTAAAGCCCCACTGTATTGAATCTGAAAAACGCAAATCATCGCCGCGATTCTTGACGTCAGTGCACGACGTCACGGCGTTTAAAATGTACTGCGCTCTATCTGAATACATTAGAGTCCTCCCTGCAGATTTTTTCATTGTGTGCTGAAAACTAGGCCTTGATTCTCGGAAATACGCATCAGGCAGGCATTTTGGGGACCTTCACGATGCTATGAGACCTCGACCAGCATTCTCCCAACACTTTGAAAATCCAGTAAAATTCAATACTGTGGGGCTTTAAGTGCAAGGTACTGTATGTACATGTTTTTGAAGTTTATTTGAAGTCCATGGTTTGCAAGCTACTATCATACGTGTAATATTGGGTGTCCTTTCTTTCCACGTGAGATCACTATTGCCTTTATTTCATTTGATATTTGATAAGTGTTGAATTTAACCAATTAGCTGCTTGCAAAAACACTTACTGCTGGTGCGTCTGAAGATAACTGTGAATATACAGAAGAAAAATTATAATGAGAAGATTTTCAGTGGCGCTTGTTATTCGCCAAAGCCAACAACGCTTAGATTATTTTCAACTTAAAAGTAGCATCTGACTTGTTTTCATTAAATGAAATGGTCCATGGACCATGTGCTCACCTGGGTGAACGTACCAGAAAAACAAATGACAAATGTTAAATCGAAATGTTCCAGGGTCATGTATCCTCATTAGATGCACCTGACATGCCTGATAAAAAATTGGAGACAATCAAGGTACAGTTCAGGAGTTACTGGACTTTGAGCTTTGGTTTTGGCCACCTGGTTGCCAAGCGGAGAATCGAATTGGACCGAAAAGTGGTGTCATTGGTAACCTGACATAGGGGTGTATACATGTATGTACCAAGTTTCAAGTCAATAGCCCAAGCAGTTATGAAACGCGCCACCAAATGCCTAAATTTTGAACTTTGACCTCTGTGTCCTTGAAAAGTCGGTCAAATCAAAAACCCCTTACTTATGTCATGCATCCTCATTAGAAGCACCAATGATAAAAATTTGGAGAGGATCCAGTCATTATAGTTCATGAGTTATTGCACTTTTNGGGGAGACCACCCGGCGCGTGGAAACTCCGATGGTGTACTAATTGCAGCTGATCCAGTTGCGACAGGTAGGTGAAACGGTCTATTATATAACTTTCCCCGTCCTTTGTTCTAGTGACCACATTGAAGAAGGCATCACATCAGTTTTCTTCGCAGGGATTTCTTCTAATCAATGATATGATTAAGTTGATTGAGTACTAGAATTTCGAGGTAGCCGTGTTGATCAAGAAGATTGAAATCAGGAAAAAGTACATAATAACACTATTTTTTGTAGATCAACTTGAGTATATTGGGACGAGCTTTCGACACTACCGTGCCTTCATCAGGTCTCAATGAAGGCACGGTCTCAATGAAGGCATCAGGTCCTGATGAAGGCACGGTAGTGTCGAAAGCTCGTCCCAATATACTCAAGTTGATCTACAAAAAATGGTGTTATTATGTACTTTTTCCTGATTTTGATTGAGTACTTTATGATTGAGTAGTATATGATTGAATACTTTATTGTGAGCAACTCAATGTTCTAAGTTTTGCTGGTGTATATTCGTAAGTCATCTTGGAGTTCACGTTATTTGACCACCTCTACATAGCAGTAGGCGATTCCAAGCATATAATGCTCAGATCACAGTGTATGTTTCATACTCACTCCCATCTTTACTGAAATCTGAAACACATCAGAAAACCTCGTCTGTTGTGTGGAAGAAGTAAGAAAGCTAAATTTGTATCTGACGACTGAAATGAATGTCCAAGCTTCATGCACACCTTTTTTCCTCTTTCCACACACTTCCTACAGTCTGCCGTTAAATCGTGCAAGATTGATGCCAAAAAGTAAAAACTCAGTAAAAAATACAAGTTACAAGTTGGTATTAAACAGGAAAGAACTGTTCCTCCCGAAACGATTTGGATTTATATGATCAATTGAACCTACGTACCGACCGTCCATCCCATCCGCTGAACTGAAAATAAATGTAACATATGGCGAATGTTTGAAATCTTATGATCAACCTGCTAGTTTGTTTTTTCAAGTATCTATTGAGGGAATGGAATCATGGCTGTATCGTTTTTTTCACCTCAGTTCATACATGTCCAGGACCGTCGACCTGAACCGACGCTGTACACCACACATACTGAAACTGGTTGTATAAACAGATTGAGCATGTCTGATAGACTGCATAATGCTGCATTGGGCAATACTGTGTGTTTTTTAATCAGAAATGTTTTTCTTACTCGAAAACTTGAATTTCTCGAAGTCGATTACTGAAAATGAGAATTATGCATTGAGTTTTAGAGGAATTATCATGTACAAATATTCATCAAGTAACATACGTGTAATATACGATATTACTCCATAAAATGATGATTAATGAATACACTGACACTAACAAAACTAGACCGTCAATTCTTGGTATCGTCCTTATATTATTCCTCATTACGTAATTTATTTTGATATTTCACTCTGGAACGTTTTCTCTGCAGCATGATGATCAAGGAATAATTACATTTACATCCCTGCGGGCGCTTATCTTCTGTTCCATCAGGACAATTTCCGCCGCCAAAGTATGTAACAAAATATGTCATCGGAATAATGACTGAAAATGAGAATAGGTATGTGACGTATGAGAGGTAAGCCGGATTCCTTTTCGCCAGGACCGGTTTTGCTTGTCACGTATACACGTCTTTTGACTGGTTGTATCTTTAATCATAGAAATGAGTACAATAGCGTGGTTTTGAGAGGAAGGGGACTATCAATACAGATCCAAGTGGCAATTAAAAAAAGTGATAACTTACGTGTCGCTGTTGTGGAAAAAAGCATATGAATAATCCTTGACATGGGGGTGTTATGATTTATCATTCAGATCAAAATGCATTTTGCTGTTCTTCATGATAACATTTATGGATACTGTCATCTTTAATTTTCAAATGAAGAATATGTAAAAAGAATTCTATGGCGCCGATTAAATGGGGTATACATGTACTTTATTACCTTTGAAGGCAAAAGCTATTTGTTAGTCTTTCCATAATGTTTTTTCACACCTGATATTTTTCATGCCCAATATAAGAATCAAAATATAATCGTACTTACATGTTAGAGTAATCGTAACTGTAAATGAAGATATATTTTAATAAAATATTTGAAGAATGTGATTTACTTAAGGTCTCCCGATACATATGCAAAAATTTTGGGATCCTCGAAATTAATGCTGCATAATTCGAGGGCATCGGAAAATATGGTGCTATTCCTGCCAGGTCAAAGTCAACTTACACTCAGTCGCTCGTGCGTCGAGTTTTGGTCCCGGTCCAGCTATTCATAAATAGAAATATTGGTCAATATATATTGCTAACTTATTAAGGCTGCTGATTGTCTGTTCCTGTGGAATTTCTACCAATTCATCATTGAAGAGTTTTTGCAAAGCCCCCGAAACGCCCACGTGAACGTCTGTCTTATTGTTTGCTGCTCGCTCGTGGTAACGAACAATGGGATTGATGTTCACGGCGGCGTTTCGGGGGCACTGCGAAAAACTCTCTATCTGAAAGACTTCGTAAATGTAGCCTACTACAAAAGCATAGAACTTGGTCTCCTGGAATAAAAGCTGTTTGTTTTAATGTCTATTCACCAGTGCTGAAGAGTAATCTGCTGCTCTTGTATTCAAAACATACTCCTTCGGCTTTTTAAAGTCTCACTTAGGTTTTATTCAACGAGTAGAAATTTGACTTCAGCTTGTGGTGACTGACTATAACGAATAATCTAAAACATTTCTGAGTTTGGAAATAGGAAACAGAAATCTTACGTTTAGATGGTTTTGGAGTTATTTTGGCTGTAATAGAACAGAAATCAGGACCAATAACCTTGCCTGTGAAAAACGTATGTGTATACATACTGTATTCATAAAATGTGCAAACCTTTTATTCCACTAATGCTAACTTTTTATTCCACTAATGCTATATACTAGTAATTGCCTCTACCGGGATCCTACTAATTACATCAGCACCAAATCAGTTGAGATACAGCAAATGGAAATCTTCCCGATACCAAAGAGAGCCGGATTCAACCCGACCTTGCTCTAACTCATTGCAGGCAAGAATAAGGACCCATGTATAAGGTCATTCAGCATTGGACACTTACATGTACCAGTGATGCGTTTAAAAACAACTGTAATTATGAATTGTAAGTTTTAATTTGAAATACATGTATAACAATGGCGGTTTGGTATTGGAAAGTGCAAAAAACCGAGTATTATGATCAGACCATATCGCAGCGAGTTGTCGTGATGTCTTTATGTTAGTCTTCCGCTTAGAAACTTCGATGGTGTACAAACTGCAACTGATCGAACTGCGACAGGTTGGCGAGAGAGTCTTTTCGATTTGTTCTAGTAACCACGCTGAGGAAGGCATTGCATCAATTTTCTGTGAGAAGATATCTTCAACGAAATCATTAGATTACCGGGGAGTAGAGTACTTTAGCAATTCAAAGTTTTAAATAGGCTACGGTAATTGGTGGTGTACTCAATTGGGAGTTTGTTAAGATACCACTAACTTCCCTACACGTTGATAATCAGCCGGAATTTCGGCTTCTTCGTTGTTGTTTTTTGCTTCTTTTCTCATGTGTGTAACCGTCAGAATTTCCAGGCTGGGATATCTTGCACCAGTTTGATTCTAAACACCTTCTGAATTTGGATTCTAAACACCTTCTAAATTCACACTGCGGAGGAATCGCCTTGAAGTTCAGGGGCCTGTTTCATAAAGCGACTTTAAGCTAATGGTATCTTTAACCAACTGGAAAATGCATTGAAGTTAATGGTACCATTAGCTTAAAGTCACTTTATGAAACAGGCCCAGGTTATTTGACCACCTCATTACATAGTAAGTATGCGATTCCAAGCATATGATGCTCAGGTCACAGTGCATGTTTCATACTCACTCCCATCTTTACTCAAATCTGAAACACATCAGAAAACCTCATCTGTTGTGTGGAAGAAATAAGGAAGCTACATGTAAATTTGTATCTGACGACTGAAATGAATGTCCAAGCTTCATGCACAGCTTTTTTCCTCATTGCAAACACTTCCTACAGTCTGCTGTTAAATCGTGCAAGATTGATGCCAAAAACTCAGTAAAAAATAAAAGTTACGATAACACAAGTTGGTATTAAACAGGAAAGAACTGTTCCTCCCGAAACGATTTGGATTTATATGACCAATTGAACCTACGTACCGACCGTCCATCCCATCTGTTGAACTGAAAATAAATGTAACATATGGCGAATGTTTGAAATCTTATGATCAACCTGCTAGCTTGTTTTTTCAAGTATCTATTGAGGGAATAGAAGTATGGATGTATCGTTTTCATCAGCTCAGTTCATACATGTCCAGGACCTTCGACCTGACCCAAGGCTGTACACCATACCCAACTACCTGTAAGCTTATAAACAGAATGAGCATGTCTGATAGACTGCGTAATGTTGCATTGGCAAATATAATACTTCAGCGTGCTCGCAAAATTGACAGCTGTTTTTCTTACTCGAAACCTTGAATTTGCCGAAGTCAATTACTGAAAACGAGAATTATACATTGAGTTTTAGAGGAACTATGACGTACAAATGAATGAGCAAATGACAAGAAATAGTCCCCTCAAATTTCATATTCCAACATTTTTTTTTGGAATATGAAATATGAAGGGACTATTTCTTGTCATTTTGCTCATTCATTTGGTTCTCTAAATCTACAACACTGCCAGAACTATATGGTGTACAAATATTCATCAAGTAACATACGTGTAATACATGTACATGTATACGAAATTATTCCATAAAATGATGATTAATGAATACACTGACACAAACAAAACTAGACCGTCAACTCTTGGTGTAGTCCTTATGTAATTCATTTTATTATTTCGCAGTCCAGAATGTTTTTTCTCTGCGGCATGATAATGAAGGAATAATTACATTTACATCCCTCCGGGCGCTTATCTTCTGTTCCATCAGGACAATTTCCACCACCAAAGTATGTAATGAAATACGTCATCGGAATAATGACTGAAAATGAGAATAGGTATGTAAAGTATGAGAGGTAACCCGGATTCCTTTTCGCCTGGACCGGTTGTGCTTGTCACGTATCTTTGGACTGGTTGTTTCTTTAATAATGGAAATGAGTACAATAGCGTGCTTTGAAGAGGAAGGGACGATCAATGCAGACCCAGTGGGCAATTTTTAAAAAAAGTGATAACTTACGCGTCGCTGTTGTGGAAAAGAGCATATGAATAATCCTTGGTATGGGGCTGTAATGATCCCGGGTAATGATTTATCTTTCAGGTCAAAATGCATTTTGCTGTTCATGATAACTTTTATGGATACTCCCTTCTTTTATTTTCAGTAGAAGAACATCTAAAAAGAATTCTGTGCACCGATTAAGTGGGACATATACTTTAATACCTTAGAAAGCAAATAGAAATTATGAGAGGATGCCGCTCATAATTAGGTTTATGCTGGGCAGCCCGAGATGACCGTAGCCTGATTTGAACTCTCCTGAATGCACAAGGTGACACGGATCACGTGATCACCTACGGAGAGAGGCCTATGCTAATTTCTTTGTCTCAGGATAGGGAGGCGTATACCGGTTATTCCGCCTGCGAATCTCGAGACGCTAAGTCAGCGGAGATTTCGGAAAGTTTCCTCCTCCACCCCTGCCTCCGACCTTGTGATCTGTTTGTAACTAGTGTCGCTGGCGCTACCCCTCTACCGTTTATGAAAATCAGTTCACTAGCTGGCCAGACCCTAGCTCATTTACTTTTAGTAGTATCTTTGGTAACATTGTGTAATGTTATGTAACAGGGTCTAAGCCACAATTTTATACTGATTTCTTTCCATCAGAAGTTATTGTTTTGTATGTTGCTCTCTTTGCAGAGAATGCTCTCTCTCAGTATACAATTGTAAATAAAATTGGCCTAATCGGTCCTAGATCATCCAAACACAGGTGTTCATTCAGTTACTCGGTGCCGGAGCATAAAAGTGATTTATTAGTCTCTCCTTGATATTTTGTTTCCACTGCTAATATTTTTCACACCCAGTGTAAGAATTAAAATAAAACGTACTTACCCGTAAGGGTAACTGAAACTGTTGATGAAGATATGTTTTTATATTTATTTTATTTACTTATTTACACAAGTAAATCACAGGTTTTATTAAAATAAATAAACTTGAATTGAGCCTACGTATTTCGGTATGTGTGGAGTCTACAAACTAATGGCATAGCCACTCTTAGGGTTTTAATAGATGTACGATGAAGAGTAGGCTAGTATTTCACAGGACAGCTGTGCTCTCAGTGATCTTTTCAGCTGAAAATCACTATTCGGTGTAGCACGGCAGGCAGAAGATAAGTCTTCTAATGTGCTGTATATGTTATTGGTGTGTGAAGAAACAGAACGTCATTAGAGAGGGATAGGTTGAAATCATATCAAGTACTAGTATAAATGTGGCGATGGAAACAGTTCTTGTTGT
Organism: Notospermus geniculatus; assembly: GCA_002633025.1. NCBI lineage: Eukaryota > Metazoa > Nemertea > Pilidiophora > Heteronemertea > Lineidae > Notospermus > Notospermus geniculatus. The sequence continues at coordinate 360,014 of NMRB01000052.1, forward strand.
TCAAATAGGTCAGAGTCAACTTACACTCATTCGCTCGTGCGTCGAGTTTTGGTCCCGGTCCAACAGCTATTCATGAACAGAAATATTGGTCAATATTAATAGCTTAAGCCGCCCATACACGTTCAATGTTATTGCACAATATGAGAACCAAAATGGGCAATATTATTGCCAATCTTCCGTCCACCCATCATGCCAGAAAGTACATGCCCCTATTTTGGGCCCCATATTGTGCAATAATATTGATCGTGTATGGCCAGCTTTGCTCGTTAAAGTTGCTGATGCATCTGTCCCGTTGGAATTTCTACCAATTCATCATTATCTGGTGGAGTTATATCTGTACAACATATACGCATCGAATTGGACTCCTGGAAGCTCTTTTATATCGATTTTTATATCGATTCACCGTTACTAAAAAGTAATCTGCCCGCTCGTTATGTTCACAACAAACTCGATTGCCTTTTTAAAGTTTCAGTCGATTTTATTCACCGAGTAGAAATTTCACTTTTGCTTGTGATGACTGACTAAGGAATAATAAAAAAATATTTCTTAGTATCGAAATTCCAAACAAAAATCTTACGTTTAGACGGTTTCGAAGTTATTTTGGCTGTATAAAAGAACACAAATCAGGACCAACCTTGCCTGTATACTCTTTTCACATACATGTGTAAATACATACATGTAATACCTTAATCACGCGTTTGTAACATCAGTCTTAACAAGACTAACGCCCACTTCATCACGTTTTTGTCGCATGCTGGTTCGTACCACTCCGAACTGTTAAAAGATTTGGTCAAGTTGGGATTGATGGGCAACCTATTATTCCACTAATGTTATATTATTACAATTACAAGAAAGAAGAATCATTCGGGCATATGGAACACTTACCGGTGATGCGTTTAAAAGTAACTGTAAATATGAATTGTAAGTTTTAATTCGAAATATAACAATGGCGGTTTGATATTGGACAAGGCAAAAAAACGTGCATATGATTTTTGCGCAGACCGCAGGGCAAGGTGCCCTTGGTGTCGTTATAGTCCTCCGCTTATGCTAACGGTCTACCGGGAACTCTTCTCTGTCCATTGTTCTGGTGTTCAGATTGAGGAAAGCATCACGTCGAGGAATTCAGTTTTCCTTGAGGATATTTCTTAAGGATACCATCAAATAAGCGGGGAGTGTACCCTGCACAGAAGGCACCTTGCAGAGTTGACGTACGTAGTTACATGCCTATTTGACCAAATCAATACATAGTAAGTATGCGATTCCAAGCATATGATGCTCAGCTCACAGTGTATGTTTCATACTCACATCCACCTTCTTTACCAATTGGAGCAAATACTGAAACATATCAGAAAACCAAGTCTGGAAGCTAAGTTTGTATCTGACGACTGAAATGAATCTCTTTGACAGCTAAAGTTAATCAGTTACGATAACACAAGTTAAGCTGAAAAGAACTGTTCCTCCCGAAACAATCTGGATTTATATGATCAATATTGAACCTACGTACCGACTGTCCACCCCATCTGTTGAACTGAAAATAAATGTGACATTAATAATTATGGCGAATGATTGAAGTCTTATGATCGATCTGCTACTACATGTAGTAATTAGATTTTTTTTCAATCTATTGAGGCAATAGAGGTCTGGAATTATCGTTTTTTTCACCAGTTCATACATCGATGGCCGTCGACGTGACCCGAGGCCATACACCATACCTAACTGGCTGTATAAACAGAATGAGCATGTCTGGTAGACTGTGTAATGTTGCATTGGCCAATATAGTGTTTTTTTAAAAATCAGAAGTGCGTCAGCGTGCTCGCAAAATTGACAGCTGTTTTGCTTACTCGAAACCTTGAATTTGTCGAAGTTGGTTACTGAAAATAAGTATGCATTCAGTTTTGGAGGGACTATGATGTAAAAATATTCATCTTGAACTAACATTCAGTACCAAATGTTGATTAGCAGTGCTACATGTACCTAATACTCCCTCTTGTAGTAGACCTGGATGACCATTGTCATCACATAGATCATACATAGATCAACATGTACACACGTGTGGTATATGAGAAATTACTCCATAAAATGATGATTAATGAATACACTTGCACTAAAAAACTAGATGATTAACTCTTGGTGTAGTCCTTACATAATTTATTTTACATAATTTATTTTATTATTTCGCAGTCAGGAATGTGTGAAATATACATGTAAGTGTCTCCATTCCACATTATGCGTTTTCAAGGAATACTTACTTTTACATCCCTGCGGGCGCTTATCTTCTGTTCCATCAGGACAATTTCCGCCAAAGTATGTAATAAAATATGTCATCGGAAGAATACCTGAAAATGAGAATAGGTGCATGAAGTATGAAAAATTAGTCGGATTACTTTTCACCAGGACCAGTTGTGCTTGTCACCAAAATGTATATACATGTACATGTATCTTTGGACTGCTTGTATCTTTATTCAATGGAAATTATATGTAATATATTAGCATATTTTGGAGAGGAAGGGGACTATCCATGCAGACTCAGTGGGCAAATAGAAAAGTTCTGAACTTACCCGTCGCTGTTGTGGAAAAAATCATATGCATAATCCTTAGTATGGGGCTGTAATGATTTATCGTTCACATAAAATGCATTTTGCTGTTCTTCATGATAACGTTGGGATGGATAATCTCTTCTTTTATTATTTATTATTTTGCTGTTTTTCATGATAACGTTTATGGATAATCTCTTCTTTTATTTTCAGATAAAGAACATCTAAAAAAGAATTCTGTGGCACCGATTAAGTGGAACATACTTTATTACCTTAGCAGGCAAAAGCGATTTATTAGTCTCGCCTTGATATTTTTTTTCACACTGCAGATATTTTCCCCCAATATAGGATTTAAAATGTAATCATACTTACACGTAAGGGTAATTGTAACTGTAAATGAAGATATAATAATAAAACCTTCGAAGAATGTGATTTACGTAATGTGTAAACTTGAAATTGAGCCCTATTTCCGTTTTGTGGAGGATAAGTGTTCCAAGTGTATATGTAATTCCTGTGTGAAGAAACAGAAGGCCAATGGAAGGGGGGTTATCATAAAGGGTTTTTATTGCGATAAACAGTTTTTCAACAAGTTAGATCTACATTCGATTATCTTATTTGTTGCAATTCAATATCACTATTCGATAGAGGACAGCAGGCAAAGGGTGAATTTTCTAATGTATATGGAATTGCTGTGTGGAGCAACAAATCACAATCAGACGGAGGTTAAAATCAATCGACAATATACATGTATGTAGTGATGGAAATAGTTCTTTGTGGTTTCATGTTAAGAATCAAAAAAGGCTTAAGTAAACTTACACTCAGAAGCTTGTGCGTCGAGCTTTGGTACCGGTTGAGCTAACAGATAAAGAAATTTGTTAAGCTAGTTAACTTAGTTAAGATGTTGATACTATTCTATCCCGTTCAAATTATACAAGGAAACAATGTTCTAAAACTGCAGTTGTAATAATCTATTAATAATTGAAAGTTGTATGACTGACTTTGTCTTTGTACCAGTGCATATGCATATGAGTTTTTATGAATATTCATCAGTTCTTATGAATCCTATTCATTATTACTCCACTTGCTTTTTAAATATAACGTTGGTTTGAGTATAAATTTGACTTGTGGTGACTGGCTACACCCAGGACATGAATCTTAGCTTATCTATTTTTTATCTTAATAATATTCTTATAATTTTTTTACTAAGTATCTTGGGTATTTCTTCGTAAGATCTTAGAAAAATCTTAAAAGAAACATTAACAGATTTTTCTTACTCAGATATAGCTAAGAAAAAAACTTTCTAAGATCTTTCTTGTAAGAATCTTACCAAAAAATCTTTTGGATTTTCATACTAAAGATATTACTGCAATCAGTACTTTATTATAAGCCGTCGAAATGTTAATAGTCATTCATTACAATTACAAGAAAGAACAATCATTCAACATGGAACACTTACCGGTGATGCGTTTAAAAACAACTGTAATTATGAATTTTATGTTTTAATTCGAAATATAGCAATGGCGGATTGGTATCGGAAAATTAAAAAAAACACGTGAATATGATTTGGGGCAGACCACCCGGTGCTGTACTAACTCCGCTGCTGTACTAATTGCAGCTGATCAAGCTACGACAGGTCGGTGAAACAGTCTATTGGTAAACTTTCTCATCCAGCCATCAATTTGGTATTTCTTCAATGATACCATTAAGTTATCGAGGAGCAGAGTACATGTAGTTTTTTGTTAGCAAAATTGAATGTTTTAAGTACTGCTGGTTTACTCGATTGATAGTTTCAAGAACCTCCATACACGTTGATAATCAGCCTGAATTTTGGCTTATTCGTTGTTCTTTTTCGTTTCTTTCTCGTGTGAGTTTTACCATCAGAATTTCCAAAGGTTAAGATATCTCGCACTAATCGGATTCTGAACACGTTCTGAATTCTCTCTGCACAGAAGTCGCCTTGGAGTTATTTGACCACCTACATAGTGAGTATGCGATTCCAAGCATATGATGCTCAGATCACAGTGTATGTTTCATACTCACTCCCATCTTTACTCAAATCTGAAACACATCAGAAAACCTCGTCTGTTGTGTGGAAGAAGTAAGGAAGCTAAATTTGTATCTGACGACTGAAATGAATGTCTTTGACAACTGTTAAATTCCAAGCTTCGTGCACACCTTTTTGCCTCTTTGCAAACACGTCCCACAGTCTGCCGTGGAGCCATTAAATCATGCAAGATTGATGCCAAAAATTACTAAAAAAATAAAAGTTACGATAACACAAGGATTAAACAGGAAAGAACTGCTGAAACGATTTGGATTTATATGACCAAATGAACGTACGTACCCATTGTCCATCCCATCCGCTGAACTGAAAATAAATGTAACATATGGCGAATGTTTGAAATCTTATGATCAACCTGCTAGTTTGTTTTTCAAGTACATGTATATACTGAGGGAATGGAAGCACGGATGTATCGTTTTTATCACCTCAGTTCATACATGTCCAGGACCGCCGACCTGACCCGACGCTGTACACCACACATACTGAAACTGGCTTTATAAACAGACTGAGCATGTCTGGTAGAATAATGCTGCATTGGGCAATGCTGTGTGTTTTTTAATCAGAAATGCGTCAGCGTGCCGGCAAAGTTGACAGATGTTTTTCTTACTCGAAAACTTGAATTTCTCGAAGTCGATTACTGAAAATGAGAATTATGCATTGAGTTTTAGAGGAATTATCATGTACAAATATTCATCAAGTAACATTACGTGTAATATACGATATTACTCCATAAAATGATGATTAATGAATACACTGACACTAACAAAACTAGACCGTCAATTCTTGGTATCGTCCTTATTTTATTCCTCATTACGTAATTTATTTTGATATTTCACTCTGGAACGTTTTCTCTGCAGCATGATAATCAAGAAATAATTACATTTACATCCCTGCGGGCGCTTATCTTCTGTTCCATCAGGACAATTTCCGCCGCCAAAGTATGTAATAAAGTACGTCATCGGAATAATGACTGAAAATGAGAATAGGTATGTGAAGTCTGAGAGGTACATGTAAGCCGGATTCTTTTCGCCAGGACCGGTTTTGCTTGTCACGTACATGTATACATGTCTTTTGACTGGTTTTATCTTTAATCATGGAAATAAGTATAATGGCGTGGTTTGGAGAGGAAAGGGACTATCAACGCAGATCCAAGTGGCAATTAAAAAAAGTGATTAACTTACGCGTCGCTGTTGTGGAAAAAAGCATATGAATAATCCTTGACATGGGGGTGTAATGATTTATCGTTAAGATCAAAATGCATTTTGCTGTTCTTCATGATAACGTTTCTGGATACCGGTACTGTCTTCTTTAATTTTCAAATGAAGAATATATACATAAAGAAGAATATACTTTTATTACTTTATTTTATAAAGAAGTATACTTTATTACCTTTGAAGGCAAAAGCGATTTGTTGGTCTCTCCATTATATTTTTTACAGACCTGATATTTTTCACACTTAATATAAGAATCAAAATATAATCATACATGTACTTACACGTTAGAGTAACTGTAACTGTAAATGAAGATATATTTTTATAAAACCTTCGAAGAATGTGATTTAGTTGTTGTAAACTAAAACTTGAAATGGAGCGCTGTTTTGATGAGTGTGCAGTTTACAAACAAATGGCATAAGCCACTCTCAGGGATTTATAACAATGAACAGTTTTTCACAGGACACACAGCTGCGCTCTCAGTGATCTGTTGCAACTGAATATCACTATTCGGTAGAGCGTGGCAGGCAGCGAGAGGGTAACTCTTCTAATGTATATATAATTGTTGTTTGAAGATATATTTGGCAATGGAAACAGTTTTCGTTCAAAGCAATTTCATGTTGAAATCTACAGGTCAAAGTCAACTTACACTCCGTGGCTCGTGCGTCTAGTTTTGGTCCCGGTCCAGCTATTCATAAATAGAAATGTTGGTCAATATTTTATATACATGTATCACATTTTACTTGTGCTTGCGATGACTGACTAACGAATAATTAAAAACACTTCTGAGTATCGAAATATCAAAGAGAAATCTTACGTTCAGATGGTTTCGAAGTTATTTTGGCTGCAAAAAAACCAGAAATCAAGACCAATACCATTGCCTGTGAAAAGTATACGTATACACTGTCTTCATCGGATCTGTAGCTGCCCTCTACATCATTCCACTAATGCTATATACATGTAATTACAATACAAGGAAGAAGAATCATTCGGGTATGGAACACTTACCAGTGATGCGTTTGAAGTCAACTGTAATTATAAGAATTGTAAGTTTTAATTCGAACTATAACACTGTGACAAAACCAGTCCACGCAGGCTGAAGAAATTTCTTGTAATGATAGACAACAATCATTTTGTCAGATATGTACAAAATTTCAGTGAAGTGCCCTGAAAACTAATGAAGTTTTTGGAATTTGAGTTTTGGGCCACCCGATATATGATGCTCAGGGGCCTGTTTCATAAAGTGAATTTAATAATGGTACCTTCAACCAAATGGAAAATGCATTGACGTTAATGGTACCATTAGCCTAAAGTCACTTTGTGAAACATGCCCCAGGTCATAATGTATAATTCATACTCACGTGTACTCGCTTTAGTTGTGGAAAATACTGAAACACAACAAAAAATCTACTCCGTTAGGGAGCTGAATTTTGTATCTAACGAAATGAATGCCTTTGACATGCTTCGTGCACACTTTTCCCCTCTTTGCAAATAATTCCTACAGTCTGTTCTGGAGTCTGGAAAATATTGTGGGGAAGAAGGCAAAAGCTGCTGCAATTAATCAGTTACGATAACACCACAATCCAAGTTGTCTCCGATATTTGCCAATTTTTTTTCCCACACTGGGAAGTCAAAATCCCAGAAGGTTTCTGGGACGTCTGGGGTTTGACTATGAAAGTGGCTGAACAAGACCCCGTTTTGGGTCAAAGATTTGCAGATATCGGATACGACTTGGGTTCTCTAGTTTCACATGCTTTATTTAAAGGGAGGCATGCGAAAAATATTGCCCGGCGGGCACAAGTTGTCTGAGTTGTAGCGCCGTGCTCATAAATTCGTGAGCTCGGGGTGTGTTGTTTTACAAACTAGTGTTTTTTGGTTAGATACGTGTTCTAAGCTCACTAATAGCTCTACAGGCACCTGTGATATAGCGTAGTGTCACCGTGTATTAACAGACGGCGCTACAACTCAGACAACTTGTGCCCGCCGGGCAATATTTTTCGCATGTCTCCCTTTAATACCTTCGACAACACTAACAGGAAATACATGTACATGTTTCTCGCCGAAACGATTTGGATTGATATGGCTAATTGAACCTACGTACCGACTGTCCATCCAATCTTTTCAACTGAAAATAAACGTGACATACATGTATGGCGAATGTTTGTTTTTTCATGTGTAAACAAAGTATATGGCTGTATAAACAAAATGAGAATGTTTGATAGTCAGCGTTGGCCAATGTTGTGTTTTTTTAAAGTCGGAAATGCTTCGACTTGCCGGCAAAATTAATGGCTGTTTATCATAAACTGTGTTTGTGTTCTTACTCGAAATGAAGGCTAACAGCACAGAAACGGTATATTATCGNGGTGATGCGTTTAAAAGTAACTGTAAATATGAATTGTAAGTTTTAATTCGAAATATAACAATGGCGGTTTGATATTGGACAAGGCAAAAAAAACGTAGATATGATTTTTGCGCAGACCACAGGGCAAGGTGCCCTTGGTCTCGATATAGTCCTCCGCTTATGCTGAACAGTCTACCGGGAACTCTTCTCTGTCCATTGTTCTGGTGTTCAGATTGAGGAAAGCATCACTTCACGTCGAGGAATTCAGTTTTCCTTGAGGATATTTCTTAAGGATTCCATCAAATAAGCGGGGAGTGTATCCTGCACAGAAGGCACCTTGGAGAGTGGAGTACATGTACGTAGTTACATGCCTATTTGACCAAATCAAGACATAGTAAGTATGCGATTCCAAGCATATGATGCTCAGCTCACAGTGTATGTTTCATACTCACATCCGCCTTCTTTACCAACTGGAGCAAATACTGAAACATATCAGAAAACCAAGTCTGAAGTTAAGTTTGTATCTGACACTGAAATGAATCTCGTTAATCAGTTACGATAACACAAGTTAAGCTGAAAAGAACTGTTCCTCCCGAAACAATCTGGATTTATATGACCAATTGAATAACCTACGTACCGACTGTCCACCCCATCTGTTGAACTGAAAATAAATGTGACATTAATAATTATAGCGAATGATTGAAGTCTTATGATCGATCTGCTACTAGTAATTCGATTTTTTTTCAATCTATTGAGGCAATAGAGATCTGGAATTATCGTTTTTTTTCACCAGTTCATACATCGATGACCGTCGACATGACCCGAGGCCATACACCATACCTAACTGGCTGTATAAACACAATGAGCATGTCTGATAGACTGCGTAATGTTGCATTGGCCAATATTGTGTTTTTAAAAAATCAGAAGTGCTTCAGCGTGCTCGCAAAATTGACAGCTGTTTTTCTTACTCGAAACCTTGAATTTGTCGAAGTTGGTTACTGAAAATAAGTATGCATTCAGTTATTACGGTGGCTGATAAAGGCCATCATATTTTTATTTTTCGTAAGTCGGGCGCCCGACTTATAACTCGGGCGCCCGACTTATATCTCGGGCGCCCGACTTAAGACAGGTCATTATTTAATTTTTTCATAAGTCGGGTTATAAGTCGGGCGCCCGACTTACAAAAAATAAAAATATGATCTTACGAAAAATATGATGGCCTTATGATGGCCAAAAATATGATGGCCTTTATCAGCCACCGTAAGTTTTGGAGGGACTGTGATGTAAAAATATTCATCTTGAACGAACATTCAGTACCAAATGTTGATTAGCAGTGCTACCTAATATTCTTGTAGCAGGCCTGGATGACCATTGTCATCACATACATGTAGGTCAACATGTACACACGTGTGGTATATGCGAAATTACTCCATAAAATGATGATTAATGAATACACGTGCACTAAAAAAACTAGATCATTAACTCTTGGTGTAGTCCTTAAGTAATTTATTTTATTATTTCGCAGTCAGGAATGTGTGAAATATAAGTGTCTCCATTCCACATTATGCGTTCTCAAGGAATACTTACTTTTACATCCCTGCGGGCGCTTATCTTCTGTTCCATCAGGACAATTTCCGCCAAAGTATGTAATAAAATACGTCATCGGAAGAATACCTGAAAATGAGAATAGGTGCATGAAGTATGAAAAATTAGTCGGACTACTTTTCGCCAGGCCCAGTTGTGCATGTCACCAACATGTATATACATGTATCTTTGGACTGCTTGTATCTTTATTCAATGGAAATTATATGTAATATATTAGCATATTTTGGAGAGGAAGGGGACTATCCATGCAGACTCGGTGGGCAATTAGAAAAGTTCTGAACTTACCCGTCGCTGTTGTGGAAAAAATCATATGCATAATTCTTAGTATGGGGCTGTAATGATTTATCGTTCACATCAAATACATTTTGCTGTTCTTCATAACGTTTATGGATAATCTCTTCTTTTATTTTCAGATAACGAACATCTAAAAAGAATTCTGTGGCACCGATTAAGTGGAACATACTTTATTACATGTACCTTAGATAATAAACAAGAAGTCAATCTCCAGAATTCACGAATTTTCGACCCCAACCGGGGTCTTTTTCAAGTGGAACTTTACAATCTGAAACTCTAGAAAACTCTAACTCTATTGACAGGTGTAACTGTCAATAAAAAGTGTAACTCTATTACCTTAGCAGGGCAAAAGCGATTTGTTAGTCTCGCCTTGATATTTTTTTTCACACTGCTGATATTTTCCCCCAATATAAGATTTAAAATGTAATCATACTTACACGTAAGGGTAATTGTAACTGTAAATGAAGATATAATAATAAAACCTTCGAAGAATGTGATTTACGTAATGTGTACACTTGAAATTGAGCCCTATTTCCGTTTTGTGGAGGATAAGTGTTCCAAGTGTATATGTAATTCCTGTGTGAAGAAACAGAAGGCGAATGGAAGGGGGGGTTATCATAAAGGGTTTTTGTTGCGATAAACAATTTTCAACAAGTTAGATCTACATTCGATTATCTTATTTGTTGCAATTCAATATCACTATTCGATAGAGGACAGCAGGCAAATGGGTGAATTTTCTAATGTATATGGAATTGCTGTGTGGAGCAACAAATCACAGTCAGACATGTCAGACAGAGGTTAAAATCAATCGACAATGTACATGTAGTGATGGAAATAGTTCTTGGTGGTTTCATGTTAAGAATAAAAAAGGCTTAAGTAAACTTACACTCAGAAGCTTTTGCGTCGAGCTTTGGTATCGGTTCAGCTAATAGATACAGAAATTTGTTAAGCTAGTTAACTTAGTTAAGATGTTGATACTATTATATCCCGTTCAAATTATACAAGGAAACAGTGTTACACTGCAGTTGTAATAATCGATTAATAATTGAAAGGTATATGACTGACTTTTTCTTTGTACCAGTGCATATGCATATGCATATGAGTTTTTATGAATATTCATCTGTTGTTATGAATCCTATTCATTATTACTCCACTTGCTTTTTAAATATAACGTTCGTTTGAGTATAAATTTGACTTGTGGTGACTGACTACAGCCAGGACATGAATCTTAGCTTATCTATTTTTGATCTTAATAATATTCTATAATTTTTTTACTAAGGATCTTGAGTATTTCTTCATAAGATCTTAGAAAGAAAAATCTTAAAAGAAACATTAACATATTTTTCTTACTCAGATATAGGTAAGAAAAAACTTTCTAAGATTTTTCTTGTAAGAATCTTACCAAAAAATCTTTTGGATTTTCATACTAAAGATATTACTAAGAATACCTAAGATACTTACTAAGAAAATTATAAGATTATAAGATTCATTTCATGGGTGATCAAAAACATTTCTGAGTACCAAAATATGAACAAAGAGAAATCTTATGTTGAGATGGTTTCGAAGTTATTTTGGCTGCAAATAACAAAGGTCGCCATGCTAAGTATTATAATACCCATCATGCTGGACTGCAATCAGTACTTTCTTATAAGCCGTCGAAATGTTAATAGTCATTCATTACAATTACAAGAAAGAACAATCATTCAACATGGGACACTTACCGGTGATGCGTTTAAAAACAACTGTAATTATGAATTTTATGTTTTAATTCGAAATATAACAATGGCGGATTGGTATCGGAAAATTTAAAAAAAACACGTGAATATGATTTGGAGCAGACCACTCGGTGCTGTACTAACTCCGATGCTGTACTAATTGCAGCTGATCAAGCTGTGACAGGTCGGTGAAACAGTCTATTGGTAAACTTTCTCTGTCGTTTGTTCTGGTGATCATGCTGAGAAAGGCATCCCATCAATTTGGTATTTCTTCAATGATACCATTAAATTATCGAGGAGCAGAGTAGTTTTTTGTTAGCAAAATTGAATGTTTTAAAGCGAATCGACAGCGGATTCTGTTTACATTTGGCTGGTGTTTGTAAACACAAAATTCAGCCAATCAGAATGCACGAAAATTTCTTTGTTGACATTCTGGAGAAGTTTGTTTACATTTTTTCCTGAAAATTCGTCCCCTTTCAAATTCTATTTCTAAGTCAAATTTTTTCGATATCGATTCGCTTTAAGTACTGCTGGTTTACTCGATTGATAGTTTCAAGAACCTCCTTACACGTTGATAATCAGCCTGAATTTTGGCTTATTCGTTGTTCTTTTTGGTTTCTTTCTTGTGTGAGTTTTACCATCACTGATGGCATCAGGATTTCCAAAGGCTAAGATATCTCGCACTAATCGGATTCTGAACACGTTCTGAATTCACTCTGCGAAGAAGTCGCCTTGGAGTTATTTGACCACCTACATAGTGAGTATGCGATTCCAAGCATACAATGCTCAGGTCACAGTGTATGTTTCATACTCACTCCCATCTTTACTCAAATCTGAAACACATCACAAAACTTCGTCTGTTGTGTGGAAGAAATAAGGAAGCTAAATTTATATCTTACGACTGGAATGAATGTCTTTGACAACTGTTAAATTCCAAGCTTCGTGCACACCTTTTTGCCTCTTTGCAAACACTTGCCACAGTCTGCCGTGGAGCCATTAAATCATGCAAGATTGACGCCAAAAACTACTACATGTAAAAAAATAAAAGTTACGATAACACAAGGATTAAACAGGAAAGAACTGCTGAAACGATTTGGATTTATATGACCAAATGAACGTACGTACCCAATGTCCATCCCATCTGCTGAACTGAAAATAAATGTAACATATGGCGAATGTTTGAAATCTTATGATCAACCTGCTAGTTTGTTTTTTCAAGTATATATTGAGGGAATGGAAGCACGGATATATCGTTTTTATCACATCAGTTCATACATGTCCAGGACCGTCGACCTGACTCGACGCTGTACACCACACATACTGAAACTGGCTGTATAAACAGACTGAGCATGTCTGATAGACTAATGCTGCATTGGGCAATACTGTGTGTTTTTTAATCAGAAATGCGTCAGCGTGCCGGCAAAGTTGACAGATGTTTTTCTTACTCGAAAACTTGAATTTCTCGAAGTCGATTACTGAAAATGAGAATTTTGCATTGAGTTTTAGAGGAATTATCATGTACAAATATTCATCAAGTAACATTAGGCCTACGTGTAATATACGATATTACTCCATAAAATGATGATTAATGAATACACTGACACGAACAAAATTAGACCGTCAATTCTTGGTATCGTCCTTACACTGTTAGAAAAAACAGAGGATTTTACAGAAAATTCCTGCAGCAGAGTTTCAGGAAGTGATCTGTAAAATTACAGATTCAAATAAATGCTAACAGAGACTTGACTGGAGGCTGACCAAATTATATTTTCATACGTTCTCAGAAAGCATCATTCTGGACAGTCCAATTGGACAGTCCAAATAAAGGAAAGCATAAATTACACTATATGTAAATTTACAGAAGTTCCTGAAACTCTGCTGCAGGCAATTTCTGTAAAAATATTACAAAAATTTCGTACAGTGTATATTAGTCCTCATTACGTAAATTATTTTGATATTTCACTCTGGAACGTTTTCTCTGCGGCATGATGATCAAGAAATAATTACATTTACATCCCTGCGGGCGCTTATCTTCTGTTCCATCAGGACAATTTCCGCCGAAGTATGTAACAAAATATGTCATCGGAATAATGACTGAAAATGAGAATAGGTATGTGAAGTCCGAGAGGTAAGCCGGATTCTTTTCGCCAGGACCGGTTTTGCTTGTCACGTATACATGTCTTTGGACTGGTTTTATCTTTAATCATGGAAATCAGTATAATGGCGTGGTTTGGAGAGGAAGGGGACTATCAATGCAGATCCAAGTGGCAATTAAAAAAAGTGATAAACTTACGCGTCGCTGTTGTGGAAAAAAAGCATACGAATAATCCTTGACATGGGGGTGTTATGATTTATCGTTCAGATCAAAATGCATTATGCTGTTCTTCATGATAACGTTTATGGATACTGTCTTCTTTAATTTTCAAATGAAGAATATACTGTATACATAAAAGAAGAATTCTGTGGCGCCGATTAAATGGGGTATACTTTATTACCTTTGAAGGCAAAAGTGATTTGTTGGTCTCTCCATAATATTTGTTACAGACCTGATATTTTTCACATTTAATATAAGAATCAAAATATAATCATACTTACACGTTAGAGTAACTCTAACTGTAAACGAAGATATATTTTTATAAAACCTTCGAAGAATGTGATTTAGTTGTTGTAAACTTGAAATGGAGTGCTGTTTTGATGAGTGTGCAGTTTACAAACAAATGGCCACTCTCAGGGATTTATAACAATGAACAGTTTTTCACAGGACAGCTGCGCTGTCAGTGATCTGTTGCAACTGAATATCACTTAGAGGAAGTGCAGCGACGATTGTGACGTCACTGCCGCGACGAGATGCCGCCATGTTGGACGTCACGTCCAACGCATTCGTAACTTCAAATGACGCCAAAGTCAACTTACACTCCGTGGCTCGTGCGTCGAGTTTTGGTCCCGGTCCAGCTATTCATAAATAGAAATGTTGGTCAATATATACATATATCGCTAACTTATTAAAGCTGCTCATGCTGATGCATCTGTTCCTTTCGAATTTGTACTAATTCGTCATTTCTGGTGGAGTTGTACCTGTACAACATACGCATCGAATTGGTCTCCTTGAAGCTGTTTATAATATCTATTCACCATTCCTATAGAGTAATCTGCTGCTCTTATATTCACAACAACTCCTTTGGCCTTTAAAGTCTCACGTCGGTTTTTTGACCGAGTAGAAATTTTACTTGTGCTTGCGATGACTGACTAACGAATAATTAAAAACATTTCTGAGTATCGAAATATCAAACAGAAATCTTACGTTCAGATGGTTTCGAAGTTATTTTGGCGGCAAAAAAACAGAAATCAAGACCAATACCCTTGCCTTTGAAAAGTATACGTATACACTGTCTTCATCGGATCTGTAGCTGCCCTCGACATCATTCCACTAATGCTACTGATGAGGAGATACAGAATTACAGTATACAAGGAAGAAGAATCATTCGGGTATGGAACACTTACCAGTGACGCGTTTGAAGTCAACTGTAATTATAAGAATTGTAAGATTTAATTCGAACTATAACAATTTGATGTTGGAGAAGGCAAAAAACCGCATCAATATGATTTTGTGCATACCGCATGGCAAGGTGCCTATACATGTGTAGGTGTTTTAGCGTGGAAACTCCGATGGTGCACAAATTGCAGTTCATCGAAGTGCTGTAGGTTGGCTAAACAGTCTACCGGCAACCCTGCTCTGCCCTTTTGTCTGGTGACGACGTTGAGGAAAGCATCGCATCAATTTTCCTCGAAATAAGAGTGGAGAAGGCACCGTGGAGAATTATTTGAGTACCTCATTACATAGTGAATGTGCGATTCCAAATAATGAATATGAAATAGAAACGGGTTTCTAAGGTGAAATGAGTACGATTACAAATACTTTCTTGTAATGATAGACAACAATCATTTTGTCAGATGTACAAAATTTCAGTTGGTGAAGTGCCCTGAAAACTAATGAAGTTTTTGGAATTTGAGTTTTGGGCCACCCGATATATGATGCTCAGGGGACTGTTTCATAAAGTGAATTTAATAATGGTACCTTCAACCAAATGGAAAATGCATTGAAGTTAATGGTACCATTAGCCTAAAGTCACTTTACGAAACAGGCCCCAGGTCATAATGTATAATTCATACTCACGTGTACTCGCTTTAGTTGTGGAAAATACTGAAACACAACAAAAAAACTACTCCATTAGGGAGCTGAATTTTGTGTCTAACGAAATGAATGCCTTTGACATGCTTCGTGCACACTTTTCCCCTCTTTGCAAATAATTCCTACAGTCTGTTCTGGAGTCTGGAAAATATGTGGGGAAGAAGGCAAAAGCTGCTGCAATTAATCAGTTACGATAACACCACAATCCAAGTTGTCTCCGATATTTGCCAATTTTTTTCCCACACTGGGAAGTCAAAATCCCAGAAGGTTTCTGGGACGTCTGGGGTTTTGACTTGAAAGTGGCTGAACAAGACCCCGTTTTGGGTCAAAGATTCGCAGATATCGGATACGACTTGGGTTCTCTAGTTTCACATGCTTTATTTATACCTTAATACGACAACAGTAACAGATAATAATATTAACTAGGAAATACATGTACATGTTTCTCGCCGAAACGGTTTGGATTGATATGGCTAATTGAACCTACGTACCGACTGTCCATCCAATCTTTTCAACTGAAAATAAACGTGACATACATGTATGGCGAATGTTTGTTTTTTCATGTATAAACAAAGTATATGGCTGTATAAACAAAATGAGAATGTTCGATAGTCAGCGTTGGCCAATGTTGTTGTTTTTTAAAGTCGGAAATGCTTCGGCTTGCCGGCAAAATTAATGGCTGTTTATCATAAACTGTGTTTGTGTTCTTACTCGAAATGAAGGCTAACAGCACAGAAACGGTATATTATCGTCTAGAATTGACATTTCTCATCTTCTTGAAGTTGTTTTTAGTGATAGCACCTCAAGAAGGCACTTGTCAAGGCCGAAAATTTGCAAAATCCTTACTCGACATCTTGAAATCTTCGAAGCTGGTTACTAAAAATAAGAATTATGCATTCAGTTTTAGAGGGACTATGATGTACAAATTCATCTTTAAGTAACATTCAGTACGCGTAAATGTTGATTGGCAGTGCTGTCTAATATTCATATTATACCTGGGCCAACCGTCCAGAAAGTCCGATGGTGCTACCGGCCGGCGCCTATCGGTAGTTAGTTATAACGCATTTTCCCATTAACTAAACCACCGATAGGCACCGAAATCACTATTGGACTTTCTGTGCAGTCGTCCCTGGTCATTGCTATGAAAAAGATCAAGATATATATACAGGTAGTATATGGCATTAAAATAATTATTAATGAATGCAGTGCATTGTAACACTAACAAAACTATGTTATCTGCTATTGGTTAGTCCTTATGTACATGTAATTCATATTTTTTTAATGTCTCGAATGTGTGAACTACAATGCCTCTGTTCCACATGATTCGTTCTCGTTTTCTGTCGGGCATGATAATCAAGGAATAATTACATTTACATCCCTCCGGACGCTTATCTTCTGTTCCTTTAGGACAGTTTCCGCCAAAGTATGTAGAAATATACACCATCGGAATAATGACTGAAAATGAGAATGGATATGTGAAGTGTAAGAGGTAAGCTGAATTCCTTTTCACCAGGACGGACCAGATATGCTGTTCACGTATTACACTGGTTGTATGTTTAACCATTGGAAGGGAAGGAGTCTAATAGAAAATGGAAAATTGAAATAAAGTTCTAAACTTACGCGTCCCTATCATGGAAAAATAATTATATATCCTTAGTATGGGGCAGTAACAACTTCGTTCGGGTCAAAATGTGTTTTGCCTTTGCTTCAAAATGAGACTTTATGGACAGCTTCTTTTACTTTCAAAATGAATTTTGTCATTGCTTCATGATAATGTTTATGGATAACTTCCTCTTGACTGTCACAATTTTGCAGTTACTTCATGAAAATGTTTATGGTTAACCTTTTCTTTTACTTTCAAAAGGCATTTTGCTGTTGCTTCATGATAATGTTAAAACTTCTTCTTTTACTTTCAAAATTCATTTTGCATTGCTTCATGATAACGTTTATTTATAACTTCTTGTTTTACTTTCAAAATTCATTTTGCCATTGCTTCATTACAATACATCTAAAAAGAATTCTGTGGCACTGATCACCTGGGGCATACTTCATTTCCGTAGAAGGTAAAAGCGATTTGATGTCTCTCCTTGATAATTTTTTGACAGTGTTGATAAACCCAAGACATAAATCAAAGTATAATTTTACTTACCCGTTACGGTAACTGAAACTAATTATAAAGATACATGTTTTCTTAAAGTCCTTCGAAGAGGTATTTACTTTTTAGGGGCGGTCTTCAGCCACACGTTCATTAAAGTCTGAATTTTGTCAATGCCTCAAACAAGGAGAAAGTCTAACTAAAGTAGTTTAGGCTAATGCCCGACCCACCCCTAATTAGGCCCTGAGGGTTTTATTACGATGGACAGTATTTCACAGGACAGCTGCTCTCGCAGTGATTTGTTGCAATTGAATATATATTCGGTGCAGCACGGCAGCCCGAGGGTAAGCGTTCTAATGCACACGTACTTCTTTAAAATATTATTTCAGGAGTGCAAGCACCCACTTAGGGCATCAAACAATATTGAGTTACATTTATGATATGCAGTAGGAAACTGGAGTGCCCGGAGGAAACCTACAATGTCAAGGAGAGATCGCCCTCTCCACCACATAAAGCCACTTGCACTACTGGGGATCGAACCCGTAACCTCATTGGTGTCAGACGCCGATGTTTCAACTACGCCACCCCGACACCCCAGCTGTACATGTAAGTGCTGCGTGAGGAAACAGAACGTGATCGAACGTAGAGTGAAATGATATCAACTACATGTATAAATGATGAGATGGAAACAGTTCCTGTTCAAAGTAGTTTCTTCTGAGAATCAAAATACTTAGTATGCCAAAGGCAACTTACAGTGAGTCGCTCGTTCGTCGAGTTTTGGTCCCGGTCCAGCTGTTCATAAACAGAAATATTGGTGAATATAATAGCTAACATACATGTATTAAAGCTGCTGAAATGCATCTGTCATGTCTGTTCCAATGGAATTTCTACGGATTCATCATTGTCTGAAAGACTTGTACATGTACCTGTACAATAATAAGCATCGAATTTGGAGTCCTGGAAACCTATTTTTAATGTCTATTCACCAGTGCTAAAGAGTAATCTCCTGCTCTCATATTTACAGCATATTCCTTTGGGTATTTAAAGTAGAAATTTGATTGGTGCTTGTGATGACTGACTAATGATTAATCAATGATACTTCTGATTAGACCTATCCGAATATCAAAGAGAAATCTTACGTTCAGATGGTTTCGAGGTTATTTTGGCTGCAAAGAACAGAAATCATGACCATGTACTGTCATGGACATAAATGTATCTCCAAAATTATCGAAATTTTGATAATCTCAAATATCTCATCAATCACTCGACAGATTTTGATGAAACAAAGCCCAAAATCCTTAACTGCTTAGGAGGTTCCACTCTATCATAATTGCAACAAAATGTTGATTTTAAGACTTTTTCTGATGAGCGCTTACGTAATTACGATATTATCATAATTCCAAAATTTTGATGCAGAAATATGACCAACAAGATGTACTTTCATGTGGAACAAACCATTGTTAAAATTGGCCCCACTACCAACTGTGTGACTGACTTGTGGTGTGTGCATGTGTGTATCTCATCAAAAGGTGAATAAATTTCATAACGAAAGGAAATCTTACGTTGAGTTGGTTTTGAAGTTCTGACCACTGCAATAAATAGATATTACCACAATCACACCCTTGCCCTATTCTACGAAAAGAGTACATGTTCCATTTATTCAGTATCATTATTAGTGCCTTGTCTTTCCACTGAGATGTTAAATTCTTTGGGTATCTCAGCACGTTATCAGCCACAACTCAAAATCTAGTACAAAATCTATTACACTATTTTGAAGGAATTGTTCCACATGCCAGTGAAATACTTACCGGTGATGCGTTTGAAGATAACTGTAAACATCAAAGTGGAAAGTTGTCATTAGAAGACTGACAAAGGCACTAACTTGTTGGTCGCAAATGCCAACAAGTCTTACAGACGCGTACCGGACTGATTGCAAAGACAGAGCCTGTTTACAATATCAATTCCTCCCCTATCTGCAACTTAATAAGGTCAAATTTCTGCTTCAGGGTTTCAGCATGCAATCAGTATTGCTACACACATTCCTATGTTGTTGACAGCAGATGTTCCGGAATTGATCATGATGTTTTTGTCATGAAAAAAGTAGCGTGTTCCGTACCTATCAATTTTGAACCGCGTGAAGACATCCCTGGAATATTAAAGAAAAATTGACCGGTTGCATCGACTTTAGGAAACGAAATTGTTTCAAGCAAATTGAACATCTTTGATCTTTGTTTGATTTAAAGCTTCGAACACAGATTTTTACATGTAATCTGTTGAAAGCACTTGAGAGAAACAATGTAATGAACACAGTCTGTCATAGAATCTGCTACATCGTGTGGTGTTTATATTCGTGCTGGAAAGTTTGTCTTTGCTGGTGTCCATTTGTTGCGATTAGACTAATGTTGTATCACAAAGGAAAAATCTACTTTCCTAGAGAATTCCATAATGGCATGGGTTTTTATGTACCATAATTACACCGTGATTAAACCTACGTACTAGCACTCCATCCAATTTTAGCGACTGGAAAAAAATGTGACAGATGTTGAACATGTTTGAGTATTGTAACATTGGTTAGCCAACTGTTTATTTTTCAAAAATTTCTGAAGAGACTGTGGCGAATTGATGCTGCTCTAACACAATTAATGCACACGATACTTGATCAACTCTCAAATGGGCATGATAGGAGCATGCCTGGTATTCCTGATTCTGCCTCGGGCATTGCTTTGACTACAGTACGGTGTACTGGCAGGCCAGTTTAGGATTTTTATTTTCATGTAAACCCTTGAAATCTCTTGGAACGCCAGCAGATAAAGAGTTTTTTGATTTATTGTATTATATACTTACTCCGCTCTGCCCATTGATCAAAGTACTTTACTGAAAATAAATGTAACTCGTGATTTTTTTTGAAACTCTATGATGTCGAATATGCTTAAAAGCACCTTCGAGTGACATTCAGTTTCTTCCAAGGTGTTATGTTGATGTTGCAATATAAATAACGGAAATTTCATTTACATGTATGCCAAAATAATAATTATATTACCATAACATAGAATAACTAATAATCACCAAGACATCCCTTGGGCTGCTGACTGATTTGTGCTCCAGCAGGACAATTTCCCCCAAAGTATGTAACAATGTAAACCCACGGAATAATGTCTGGAAACAAGAACAGTTATGTGGACTGTGAGAGAAAATTAGAACTCCTTTTCCATCTGGGCTCAATCCACGTTTATCGCTGGAGAAATTCTATTATGTATCATCAAAATACATTGCACTTGCACTTGAACCAAGAATGTAAATATTTTTACATGAATAAACTTATAATAATAATGATAATAATATGTTTGAGTGTATTCGTTATGTATGTTGATTCGTTGGACGTTTGAAGAACGGTGCTAAACTTACTGAATTGTGCCCCTATTGTTGGAAAGTATAGATAATAATGTTACATGTATGAGGCGTTTTAAAATCCTTTTGCAATTTTTCACGTTTTGCTGACCCAGGACATAAATCCTACTAAGAATTTGATATTTTCTTAGTAAGTATGTGTCTTAGGTATTGTATTTGTTAGTGAGATGTTGATCAGAAAAATCTAACTGATATCTGTTACTATTTTTTGATATGATCCGTACAAGATTTTTTTTCTCGTTAAGATTGTTCTTCTAATATTAAGACATTTGTAAGAAAAAGTTTGATTTCTAGGATTTTTCTTACAAGACTTCTAATGAAAAAGCTTATTAAGAAAAATTGTATAAGATTCGTAGTAAGATTTATATCCTGGTGTTGCTAAAACAGATCATTTAATGTCTTAATCTCTCAATATCGATTGCTAAGGATATTTTTTAAAAAATTCCTTTACATGTATGACGTGTATGTACTTTCAGCCTTTTTGGTATCGCCACAAGTCAAAATTGAACAATTTGGTTGCCTTTTACATTTAGTTTTATTCCACTATGCAGCAAGGTCCTCACCCAAGAAGTCGATCATAAATTAATCATAGTACTTACCGATAAATTCAGCTGTAACTGTTGATTGATATATACTTTGATAAGACTTTCGAATAGTGCGATTTGCTTATATAACCATCAAATAATTCGTTATAGAGTCCTATTTAAGAATGTCTAAGGCCTAAAAACTGATGGCGTGCCACGTATAGGGTTTTATTCTGATTAGGATTGATTGTTTTTCAAAGGGCATATTCATTCGATTCAGTTATTTGTTGAAATTGAAAATCACAATGCAAATAGGGCATGATTGGCAGAGAGTATTTTTTATACACATGCAATTGCCTTGGGAAGAAACAGACCGTGATCTGACAGACTCAGATAAAAATGTTATCCACTAAATATAGCGATGGTAATAGTTCTTGCTAAATATGCTTCACTTTCAAAATCTAACGCCAAAGTAAACTTACATTCTGATGCCTGTGGGTCGAGTTTTGGTATCTCTGGTTGGGCTAATGATATGTATAGAAACTTGTCATTATTATGAGCTAACTCAAGGAATACAAAGAAACAATGTTCTTACTTTATAATTGTAATAATCCATTATCATTTGAAAGTAGAAATTTGACTAATAATTAATCAAAAACATTTTTGAGTATCGGAATATCAAAGAGAAATCTTACGTTCAGATGGTTTCGAAGTTATTATTTTGGCTGCAAAGAACGGAAAACAAGACCAATAAGCTAGTCTGATTGATGTGTACCGGTACATGCTCTGTATTCATATAATAGTGGAATGATAGGGCACCTACAGTTTTCATAAATACAACATGAAACGTCATTCGTATTGTCTCTACAGGGATCATATGCATTACATACATGTAGGTATCGGTTGTATATATTTGTTTCATTTCAATTCATATTTTATTTCACTAGGCAATACCCGTTCAGTGGGGGAACTGCTAAATCAAGAATGATCTGATTTGTTTGTACATCCACACCATGTATATTACCAATTGGTTATTTTACTCAAAAGACTACCAGCTGTGTGACTTGTCGTATGTGCATGTATGTATCTCATCAAAAGGTGAATAAATTTCATAACGAAAGGAAATCTTACGTTGAGTTGGTTTTGAAGTTCTGACGACTGCAATGAATAAATATTACAACCATCACAGCCATGACCAATTCTGTGAAAAGTGTCCATGCGCCAATTATATTATAATTTATCAGTGCCCTGTGCATCCATATAAAATGTCTGTTGCCTCCACATGGATCCTCAGTAATAAAAAAGTTTTTTTAATGATCAATACTGTTTTATTGGTTGTAGAGAAAACGTTTCCTTGGGAAGGAAGATAATTTAACAAAATATATTTTCTGATGAAACAACAGAGGAATTTAATGTACATGTACTTCAATGAAAATCAGACAAAGTGTCACAAAATTTAAAAGTCCATACCAGGTTTTCTTGTGGTTGTTTCTTTGGGAATTTGCGGCGGGCTCGTTTGTTCTTTTGAGACACATTTTCCATCAATTCTGTGTGTGTCGAGGGGGCAACATTCGTTGGTTTGAACTCTACCATTCCTAACTGCACAACATTTGTCCATGCGTGATGAGGGTAGTGTATTCAACGGGCAGCATTTTCCTGAGCTTGGTCCTGATCCTTTCCAACAGCACATGCCGTTTGTCAGGTACATCCCCCGCATCGTGCAGTGTCCAGGGCTTTTTGTTGTTTCCGATGCTACATGTACAAGGGAATATTATGATCAACTGAGGAAGAGTTGGATATTTGCCATCAGAAGCCTGGATCGATCTTCATGACTGCAAACGCAGCCTTTTCACTTCTTCAAACCACTGAAATCACCATGAATCGTAATTCTCTCGTAATTCTCCATGACTACGGCACTTGATTTCTGATTTACATTCAGAACATCCGTTTTTGCTGCTTGAACCAAGTGGAACTGGAGGCCAAATTATTTTTCCAAACTAAATGTCTTGGAGATACATGTATTGGTGGCCTACAATCAAAAATTCAAAATTGAACGGTAATTATCTCACTTTCAGATGGCTTGCTTGGAGTTTCAGATGGCTTGCTTGGAATTTCAGGTTTGCCTGGTGTTGGATTGTCTGCAAAAGAATTTCAGTTGTAGCTAACTATTCAGCTATTCAGCAGAAAAGGTTACATGCTAATCCATATAATACTAACCATGAAATGAATATTATGTCATGGTGAAATCGGGTTTGAATCTGGCAAACGAACGGATTGGAAGAATAATATCTATTTGCATTTCATTAAGAGTGTAACTCTTCACGACATTCGAGATAGGACCCATCGGTTGAGAGCAATTTTAGTTATGGTTAACCACTACGGTGTAGTGGTTAATGTTTAAATACTTACAGGAAATGGTTACTGTAAAGACAACAAAAAAGCTAAGTACACAAATAAGAGAACATCTGTTTCCTTTAATAATGCATGTACATGTGCATGTAAGTAAACAGAAGTTCTCAATGAAAAATAAATCACTCCTGCACATAAAATGACACAGAAATACATGTACCATCCCAATTCACGAGAACAAGCCCCCAAGACGACATTTCATCCATGTAAAGTTTCTAAATGCTTAATTTGATTGACATTGACAGGTCCCAGGACATGAATCTCACTATGCTAATAATAATCTTATAATTTTCTTAATAAGAATCTTAGCTGTTTCTTAGATTTTTACAAATAAGATTCGTAAAAGAAACATTATCCAACATTTGTCTTATTAATATATTGATAAGAAAAAGCTTACTAAGATTTTTCTGACGAAGATATCAGTAAGAAATAGCTAAGGTAGTTACTTCGAAAATGGAGGGAAAAACTACATTAGTGAACAAATTTCAACATATACTTACTGGTACCACCTATCTGCTCTGAAATCCGAATAGGGGATTGCATGTTAAACGGAAATTTTAAAAATTTTGTTAAGCATAATATCCGTATGGTGTCCACAATGGGATAACTCTGTGGATAACGGAGCTGTTTTAAGTCCATTCAACAAGTGAAAGAAACGACAGCATTTTAAGTGATGGCAACCATGCGGGTAAAACTTTCTTTTCAACTACATGTCATTTTGAGATTTAAAATTCAATTATTGATGAAGTGATGCAATTATAGGAAATCCCAGTGGTCAACACCTACCAAATATGAATCCCCTTGTCCTGCCTGGTGAACAGAACGAAGCAGCATTAGTAAAGACTTCTCAAAAGATTTGAACAGTGGTAGCATATCATCTGTTGACTGTGCAACATTTATGATATTTCAATGATTGGATTGCACGGTTTGTTTGTTTTTTCCCTCATTATAGATCCATTCCTTCGTAGATATTTATCATATCCGTGGAAGAATTTGATGTGTTATTCATTCCTTATTCGGTGTTTTTCAAACATCGATAAATGCTAAATAGAGCTTGCAACAACGGCTGCTCTGACCTTGTCTTATTGATATACATCGGTGAGTAATAGTGTAGTTTTGTTTAATTTAGTTTAGTTTAATTTAGCTTATTTAAATTTGTGCACGCATTACAATAATACTACACCCAAAAGGTGACAGATTGGAATAAAGAGGTTATGTTGAGAAGGTCATTGAATAAAGTAGCATTCCTTTTTTCAGGCAGATGTCTAGGTCGAACCAGACCCTAAGTTATATTCAAAAGACATGAATCATTTACTCAGGTGATGTACTCACCCCAGCTCGTAAGTTCCCCAATGTTGGTTACTGCAAATGCAAAATAAAACATCCTAATGCATTTTGTATATGTATGCACAGTACCGGTACGCACAGCAAGTATTTTTTTTAAATTCCCGTTGTAAAACTTTCACTTTCATATATAAATAAATAAATAGATACATGCAGAGGCTCCTAACAAACCGAGATGCCAAAATGAAGAGTGCGCAGGATTGAAAAAAAACCGAAACGTCTATGAGCATTTTAATGCAGCTGCCAATGGCATTGAAAGCAAAAACGTCCATCAGACAAGAATGAAGTGACGTATGTGTAAGAACATTTAATTCATATTGCATTTATTATTCAAATATTCAAAATCTACTCACCCTTGCAAAAATTGCCGCTTTCTGTTGTTCCGGCTGGACAACCGCCGCCGAAGTTTATGAATACAGTCTTTGATATCATCACTGAAATACAAATGTAAAAGACATACAGCAACTTATCACACAGGAATAGATTGGGTGGCATTTAAAGTAGTAGTCTCTAAATGATCCATAATGACAAACTGAATGAAAACATGAAACATGCATTTAGTCTATAGCCGATATGAGTTATTCAATCACTGTAATATTTTCCTAAATGTTCGTTTTGCATTTCTTCTCTTATTTCATAGAGAGCTGTCTCGTTAGAAGATTATACGATGTAACTTACTTCTACGTTCGCTACCTAAAAAAGATTTGATTTTTTGTCACATTCGATAATATAGTTGGCTTTAATACTTTAACAATCAAAATAAGAACTTTTTATGTGTTAGTTTTGGTGTGGTCCTAAATTTCTTCTTTGAAAACGGCTCAAACTGAGACTTCTTCAGGAAACAACGTTCTGGTTAGTTTTCAAGTAAAGGTTTTAAAACTTACTCATGGTTACTGATATTACACATGAAAAAATACAAAAATAGAGAAGGAATCAGATGCTGGTGTTAGTGGGATATTTATCGTAGATGAAACTGAAGTCATTTTATGAACGTGTATGTCATGTTCAGCATTTCACTCATTCTCTGTACATCGTTCATAAAGCAAGGAAGAGATTGTTTACAATAGCAGAAGCAGCTCCGATAGAAGAACACATTCTTATTTCAATTTAGGTGCAACAACATTTCTGGATAATGCAAGAACTTTGAACAAGTAAAAGAAATATGTACTTACTTCCTTTCTCAGTTTTGGCTAAAAGAGGAAATAGGTTTTCAGTTTTCCACGAAAGCACCTGTTTACAATGGTCGTCACTTGCCAAAAAAGAATTTCATTCTCATAGGTGCTTATCAAAAACACTTATAAAAAATGGAATTTTATCAAAAAATGGAATTATGCTTTTATAACCCAATATATAGCAATAGACATAAGTCGTCCATCTGCAGTCATGCTGGGTCCGAGCATTGTTTGAATGTTTCCTAGCACATTATGACATAGTCATCAGTGTCAAATCATGCAAAGCAATCACAATGTACAAACTGAGTCATGAAAGAGTTAATTTCGAAACTTGTCAGTGTATCAAGACTTAGATGAGTTTCATTTCATATTGCATGCTTATCAACGTAAGTAGTTAGTCATACACTTACTGAATGTTATTCCATTCTGCTTGCCTTGTTTGGAAGATAAAAAGAAGATTACAACGAGTTACTCATTTGCCAGGTAATGTATTATTAATCAAAAAGGTTTTTCCATGGTTTAAGCAACACCTTAAGTTGGATATGTTTACGGATCGACCTTTACGTT
The DNA here is from genome assembly GCA_002633025.1 of Notospermus geniculatus. Lineage (NCBI taxonomy): Eukaryota > Metazoa > Nemertea > Pilidiophora > Heteronemertea > Lineidae > Notospermus > Notospermus geniculatus. The sequence continues at coordinate 387,484 of NMRB01000052.1, forward strand.
GCTGAAGATAACGTAGTGGAGAGGAAAAAGGTACATGTAAGTGCATGGACTGAATTTAGATTCATGTTAGGAGTGTAGTGGTGTGTTGAAATCATACTTCAAATGATAAGGTAATAATTGCAAATTTGATAGTGCTGAAAGGTTTGACAAAAACCATTTCAGCAAAAAAATGTCCATTGCTGTTCATTTCTTTTTTATTTCCGAAATTAAAATGATATAAAAGATTGATCTGCAGCTGTAAAGATAACTGCAGATCAAACAAAAGTACAAAGAACTATTCTGTAATAAGTTAACAAGTTCTCAGTTTAACTCGTATGTCAAAATCAACATGTATGGAACGACGAATAAAATGTATGAAAATGCTATGGAAATCCGTGAAAAATGCTTGAAATCTTACCCCACGCTATAAGTTCATCAAAGTCGGTCACTGAAATTGATAAGGGGAGTAGTTATTATTTGTCAACACTGGCTCCCCTTCCATGCTAGTTTTTGAACATGGCAAATTACTAGCACCACATGTTTTAGCAGCACTCTGACATGTCTGAGTGAGTAGCCGTTGCAATTTGATCATTTATTCAATAATTAGGGAGTTCCAGAAGAAATTAACTTATATGTAAACATGTAACCTTCCGATAGAATTATCGTAAATAGTATAAAATCTTTTGTAACTTGCTATCCTAATAAATCGAGGTGAGTCAATGACCAAGGATCTTATTAATCACCTCGCCAAATTAAAAATACCTCTTTGTTCCATATCATGAATAAGTATGTGCTCACCTTGACAGCCACCCCGGCTGTCCCTTGTTCCCTTTGGACACTGGCCATTAAACCATGATTTGGGGAAAATCACTGAGAAAACAAATACGATAATCTTACATTTTACCTAGAAATTAATGTCAGAAATATTTGATTGACACCGCCAAAATGATGTTTGAAAAATGTTTCTAAAGATGCTGTTCAGAAATGAAGTCAGAAAGTCGACTCACCAATTTTTTCTAAACAAACAAACCAATAAAATATATAGTAAGATAACATGAATGGACATATTTACAATTCAGTTGTCAATTACCCTATCATGAGAGTACATGTATCAACGTAGACGAAGCAAAAAGTTGCAGGTTAAATAGATACGATCACAAATACATGTACCATCTGTACCGTTGGGGAGTGTACATGTACACTGTTTACTTGAAGAGTAGCCTACGTTGGCCTACACTATTTTACAACCAAGATCAATCATTTTGAAAATTTTCAAATTCGTCAAACTGTTTGAGCAATTTGATTGAATAGGGAACTGCTGTTCATTTATATTCTAGGTTTGGTTTTGTAAAGCCATCCGTGCAACTACATGTATGACTTCTTCTACCTTTAAGTGAACTCTTCAAGAGGAGAATAACTCATGGTAACGAAAGGAGTTATCTACTTACGTATGATGGTTACTAAAAAGTACAATGCAAGGAAGCAAACATTTATTGTTGTTTCAGTTTGTATCCTACATTATTTTTTAAACACAATATCATCAAGATGGCAAGAAGCTTGGAGAAAGTGTCAATTATCAGAAAATACTAATGGAATAATGAACGAAAATTATACGAAACAAGTTTGAATGATATCCTGAATTAGATCTATACACTGCTGATTTGAAAAATATTCTTTTTTGTGTTTCATACATGTATAAAAACAGATGTTATATAGAAATATAACGTGCCAGTTGTTCATTTTCTGTCATTTTGTAGTATTAATTATATGTATCTATACCTGTAGTATCAACACAAAGTTGAGAAACATAAGATGCAACAGATTGGCGGGGATAAGATGTTCTTTCAACTTACTTTGATTTCTTTCTTTTACTGGAAAAGAATGATGTTACATTTTATTTCAAATTCTGTAAGTACCATTCAAAACTGATTAAACGTTCTCGTGTGCGTACTGTGTCCCGATCTGTGCGATAATTTCATTATTCTATCTAGGGTCATTTGTGGAGTTACTGGAGGAACATGCATTCATCTATTTAATATTAGCTCCATTATACCGAGATGACAAAAAAATTATTTTCTCATTGGCCTTATAATTTGTAATTATCTGCATCTAAGTTTCCAAGGATTGACATGTCACTTGGAAGTGCCCTACATTAATGATTAACAGATAGCCAAAGTACTTACTGATTGTAATTCCTTTTTCTTTACCTTTTGAAAGAGAAGAATATGAATGGTTTTTGAGTTCTACTTACACAAAGCATAATATATTCGATATTGATTTACATCTCAACATCGATGAGGTGAGAGATTTGCAAAAAGTAAAAAGCAAAGTTGTCGGAGAAACGTACCCCATTCGGAAAGCTGATCGAAGCTAGTAACTAGAAATGAAATCAATGGAAATAAATTTACAATGGAGTCTAATTTATTACATCGATGTAAGAGCTGTTGTGCTCGTGCAACAGTCTTCAGTTAGGGCCTAACTCGCACTAACTTGTTAACAAAGTTCATTGCCTGTCACATACTATTATTATTCGAAGTGACTATTTACCCGGCTGCCGGTCGTATTCAGCCGGCTGCCGGTCAAGCAGTGGACAAAAAATCCTTTGTTTAACCGGCCGCTGTTTCACCGACGGTTGCCGGATTCCTCTGTTTTTGATGGGACTTTATTCACATTAGCGGGAAAATGGCGGCCGGAGAGGCGATGCCATTTATTTGGGACAAAGATTTCATTGGCAGATCCTAATGAGACACTTCAAATCAGTAGATCGGGTCATTTTTATTTGCCGAAAATCCGTTTTCGAGGAACACTTCCTTCAGATTCCCAAAGTCAGCCAGAATGTGTCTAACGAATAAGTAACTAATGCCGTGATAAAGAATATTATTACTTTTACACCCGGCAAGCCACATGCGCCAGTTTTACGTTCCATGTTTATATTTACCCGCAGCCGGTTACCGAAGGAAAATTTTATGCGTTCCTTACCCGGCAATTGCCGTTAAAATAACGACAAAAGTTGTCACTCCGTGACCGGCAGCCGGGTAAGCAAGACGGATTTCCTCATTGCGTAAACGGCAGCCGGGCAAGCAAGACATATTTTCCTCAGTGCGTAACCGGCGGCCGGGCAAACAAGACGGTTTTTCACCACTGCGTACCCGGCTGCCGGGTAAATATCACCAGCCATTATTATTACCGAATTGAAATGTATGATAAGCGGCCATACGATTTTTGTGAATGAAATCTTTTATGGAAACTCACTTGAACAGCCTCTCGAAACCTTCTTTGTTCCAGGTGGACAGCCTTGGATAAATTGCCGAAACAGATGTTGTCGAAAGATCATTTCTAAAGAATTGTTAAATATTATAATGTTAATGCATATTAATATAATTGTAAATGAAACTTTTTTGGCCCCAGCTCACCTAATTTGGCAAGAAATATACCACTTTGGCAGTTCAGCGACTGGTGGTTGTGATGAGTCACACTACATGTAGGTTTTAACGGTAAGTAAAAAAGAAGTATGGAAACATGCCGGTGTAATGTTTTTCATTGTGGCCAGTTTTCTGTATGACTCCTTCTGTTTGGAACACACTGGGGATCAGACTGACTGTTTCACTGTGTGTCGCTCACTGTCAAGTGGCACCTTTTCCTATCAAACTATTGTAACGTCACACTGAAAAGGTTACACCGGTAGCCTATAAAAACACTTGCCCATGTACATGAACATTATAACTGATTGTCGCCTGAACATCTTGAGGTACTCATGAATGGCAAACTGCACAGGAATAATTCCCAAAGAAAGACTACAACACATCCTTTTAGAAATGAATCGGGATGTTAGTTAGTTTTTTTACAAAGCGTGCCGTAGTTAAATAAATCGTACCTGTTACGTGAGGCTGCTGTCCATCTGTTTTACCTGTAAGAATAGTGCAGTTATCATTAATACCCTGCTCTTCAAAAGGTCAACATGTTACATTCCTAATCGATTAGTGACCTATCGTTTCACTTCGATTAGTGACCTACCGTTTCACTTCGCAGTTATGCATGGAAGAAGATGCACGGATCGGTTGGTACATATGTTACGGGCATTAGGGAGTTTAAGAAATCAAATGATAAACGTTAACTTTACGACAATACTTTTTGCACTGAAAATGCAATATACATGTATAATCTGGCGAATTGGCAGTATGAAAAATAACGTTGTCGTAAAGTTAACGCTTATCGTTTGAGTTCTTAAACTCCGTAATGTCGGGGTGTTTTCGTTAATTTCGCTACATTATCATATGTTCATCCTAAACGAGCCAGAAAATTGTATGTTTCTGGCATTTCACTTTGTACAAATACAGTCAATCAAAGTCTATCAGTATTGCAAGAAGTAAAAATAATTTAAAGGGAGGAAACAAAATCTAACTCACCGCTTTCGTCTATAAAGGAGGCAAAATTACATTTTGACCACGAAATCGAATTACGATTTTATGTACATGTAGATGTTGTCGTCGGAACATTGACTGTTTACAGTTAACTGTCTTTTCCAACACCCTGCATGATGGGTATTTTTATGCAATAATTCCTACCACTGGATGCCTTCACAAAGTCGACATGAACAAGAATGTGATGACCATTCGCCCTAACAGTCTCTGGTGACTTTTTTCTGGCCATATTTTTTTCCTCCGCGGAACTACAATATTCCAGGCAGTAATACAATCAACAACTTATAAGTAAATTGTACATGTATGTTCATTCATATGGTGATTTAACTCCCAACTGTACTTACAGGAAATGAAGACTGCCAAAGGAAAATGGAAAAACATATTATTATCACATTAAGAAATGCGGAAAAGATCATATAAACCGTTAACACAGATACTTGGGTGCACAAACAATCAAGTGATTTGAAGAATACATTTGTCGTCTTGGAAGAGGTCCATAACGCATACTGATATTCCCGACAAGAATACCGGTAACAAGCACTTCATATAGTATTCAGAGTGTCTGCAAGTAAGTATGTCTCATAACAATATTTTTTTTTTTTTTAATAATATGGCTTGGTATTGAGGAAGTAGTTTCAATTCAACATAAAAAAGACTGTACAAGTACTTACTGCCACCGCCTTTTTGCTCTGAAATCCAATGAATTGATTGCGTTTATTTTGCAAAAGCCATTGAGCATTTTTACAAGAGGCCAACGTACGGGCCTTGCGCTGAGCTAGCCTTGCCAGCGGCTTTAATAAAAGGACAGAACATACAGTATGCCAATGGTGACGTCAGACGTAATAGAACAGGCGAACAGAAGATACCGGTAGGTAAATTCTAGTACCGTTTGTTTCCCTGAAAGGGTTGTCCCTTGCCTACAACTTCCCTCTGAACCCTGGCATTTTCATTTTAACGACTTGACTGTCATTTTTGACGTTTCAGTGAGGCAGTGAAGTAATCACTAGAAAAGTTTTAGCAGTACTTTTCTATACATACCAAATTTAAATCCATATTTTTGGCCTGGTAAAATGGAAGAAGTAATATAAAAGGAACTTGACAATATCTTTAGAAGTCTGAGGGGACTGTTTCCAGGTCGAAATGCACGGCAATATCGATGACAATTATTGAGATTCTTATAATGTTTTATGAGGAGCAAACAGTGTTCAAATTATGATTTGTTTACTGTTAGATACTGCACTGAATGTAAAGCAAATATTCATGTCCGACAAGAAGGTTATCTGATCGTTTCCACCATGCCTAACACGTTCATACTAACTTACTTCAATGGTAATGCAAGTTGTGTACTTACCCCATCTTATAAGTTGATCGAAGCTGGACACTGCAAATGAAAATGAAATATTTTGTGTGATTGAATAATGATTGATGTACAAAAACTCCCTAATGCAAGAGGCGAGCTATGGCCACACTGAATAAACGTGTCTCAATTGGAAGAGGTGCAATAACACAAGATAGTGGCTCTGTACAAATCCAAATATTAACATTGGCAGATCACTATACCAGTCATCGTTTCAGGTTTGGAATAAATGTATGCCTTTTATCTTGAATACAGCTTATATTCAGGGTATTACAATCATTCATATTTCAAATAAAAATGCAGATTCATGATCTGATTAAAAGAAAAAATCATCATGTACAATTACGTACATTATATTTTTTTCTAGATTTGTTCAAAATCTACTCACGCTGACAATAATTGCCGGATTCAGTTGTTCCAGCTGGACAACCGCCACCGTATTGCAGAAATAGGCTCCTTGAAATTCTTACTGGAGTTGTAACAAATTAATTGAATCTCACAAATATGAATGGATGTTGCAAAATGAATTCTTAAATAAAACACGACACTACAAAGCATTTGCCATTAGCTCATGTTAACCAAGTTTCAAAATTATCACGAAATCGTGATGAAGGTGCACAATGTTGTGTAATGGTAAAATTGGCATTTTACATTATGTGTTTTACTGTGAACATTTTAAAAAACCCCTTTTTAACACTGATTAGGAACTTTATGTTTTCACTTCTTCAACTTCAATTTTTTAAACGCCCTCCAGCAGAGTCTAATCTTCTCCAGTTTGCAAGAGTGGCATCCATTAGAAGATGGAAAAACACAACTTACGTCCAGTGCCTGAAAGATTAGATGAGATTGAATCGCTAGTTGGTGGGATTTTAGATAACATTGGTAACAATCAAAATAAATAAAGCCTGTTTTTATTAGGACTGTACATGTATGTTGCTTTATTTTTTTTCTTTTTGGACAAGGTTCCAATAGATATAACGAATTTTTCTCTTTTTTGCAAATATTTTTAGCAGTTCGTCGGTGTACTTACTCATGCTTACTGAAAATGATATGGAGATACTAGTAGATGATGAGTCAGAAGTTTGCATAAACAGGTGTTAATCATGATAGTTTAGTCCATTCCACGATGGCATGTGTAAATTTTATTTTCTTTGAAACGGAGAATAGATTACTCAGTTTCTCTACTTTATTGGCGAAGCAGAGAAAATATGTTTTTACAGTGGCTCGAGCAGATAAGAAAGTAACATTTGATAATATTTTCAGTGTGTGTTACACATGCGAAATTTCTCGCCAGGCAAAACTGAAGAGGAACAAAATCAATCATTCAGAATGAAATGGGTCTGCAAATGACTGATATTAGAAGTTGGAGAAAACCAGTAGGCCTACTAAGTTTTCGAAAATGGATAGCTCTTTAGAGTAGACAGGAAACAAGTAAAAAACGTCGTCTTACCTCCTTGTTGAGTTTTGCCTAGAAGAGAGCATTGATTTTAATTCAATGATACATGAATCATCTTCACATGATGATCATAACGCGCCACTGCTGAAGCAACTTTGAAATCTCTTGATATCCCTTTCCCAATTCACCGTCATGTTGTGAATATTATCATTCAATATTCTTGGTACATAAGCATACTGATGTTAGTGTCATGGGTGCAGGCTTTGACATAAAGAGTACCTATCAACTATGAGAAGCAACCACTACATTCAATCTAATAAAATCATTTTAAGAAAGTTATCCCTTCCTTGTGATTTATCATATCGAACATTTTGCACAAATCGCCTTGACATTAAAAAAGCCCCCTCTAACTGAATCAAGTTATCGGTATTATCTTTCAGAATAACCAATAGCACGTAGGCCTACAAGTTACTATTTCGAAATCAATGTATCATGACGTAACAGTTGATCATGCACTTTCATTTCATTTTTCTGACATATCAACGTATGAAGCAAGTTTCACACTTACTGAAGGTTATTCCATTCTGCTTGCCTGGTGAAGAAGAAAAGAAGATCATGTTGGTATTATAATATTTTTTTCCGAAATGAATAGCTTTGTCCTAGTTCACGATTGTCTGAAGCTTTTCATAGAAGCATCAATCGAAAGTGCAGTTAAAATCATCAATTTTTTACTTTAACCTTTAAATCAACAAGTTCTCAGTCTCAAAATAGCTGGAATGGATTACATAGACAGCCACTGACATCCATGAAATATATTTTAGGCTTACCCCATGCTATTAGTTCATCAAAATCGGTCACTGAAATTGGTGATTAAGAATGTGTTACTCGGATCTCAAATACCGCTTCTTTTTAAAAGCCTCTCTGAGCAGCTGAGTCAGTGACTGCGGCATTAACGATAAGACCATTCTTTCCATGAAATAGCAAGGGCATTTCTTGGAAATGTAAAGTACGTATATGTATATATGAACATATTGATACTTCATTTTAAACAAGTCTAAACATTCCATGGATAACTCGTCTTGTCAGTGGTCAAGAACCCTATCCAATCACATCGCTGCATTACGAAAACCTCCTCTTATCATACCGGTATTAGTAAGTACGTGCTTACCTTGACAGCCACCCCTGCTGTCCCTTGTTCCCTTGGGACACTGGCCATTCAACCATGATTTCGGGAAAATAACTAAGAAATGGTATTACATGTACGTTTGACTACTCGTAAGAAGTTCAAACTCGTAAGAAGTTCAATTCACACTACCTAATATTTCATCTAAATTCATAAGTATCTAAAGCAATAAGAATTGGTGATAATTCCTCACTTAACGTGTTTTGATAGATCACATAGAAAATCGGACATTGGGGCTCAAGAAGTACCGGGTACTGAATTTTCTAACTGGTCACAGCAAACATAGTCTGTAGTTTGTCCTTTTTTGATGCAACAAATCCAAATTGAAAATAAACATGTCTCAAAAGTAAAGTTAAACTGATTTTTATTTACATAGATGAGACAGCATTAGATGTACATGTTCATGTGCATGTAAAAAACCGGTAATCCATGCATGGTGGTTTGATTAGAGCTACTGACATACATGCAACAGGTATGAAAGTCGACTTACCAACTTTATCTAAACAAATAAAACAATCATCAAACAAATTAGTAATATAACAAAATTTAATTTTTCGATCAGTTACTCTGCTGTAACAGCTTCGGTTTACACAACGTTGAAACAACGACTGACAGTTGAAATGAATACAAACAACAGTCAGATATTGTATAAATACATGTACTGTTATCGTAATCAATCGGTAAAGTTGTTTACAATGTTTTCGGGATGACCACATTCCTTTTCACTACAAATCATGTTCATATTTTTTGTCATTATTTTGTTTCTTAAAGTGTTGGTCATTTTCACCCATCCTCGAATCGTCGACAAGTATATCTTTTTCGTTAAATGATTCAATTCTTCGAAAGTGGAGATAATCCCATGGTCGAGGGAGAGATGCATACTCACAGATGACGGTGACTGAAGTGAAAAGAACAAGGTAAGAAATCAGGTTCAGAATTTCGAAAAAAAGGCTGCATTCTACATTTATTTTCCACTATTATCAAATTAGAATTCAGTAAAATGGCAAAAAATCGAGTAAATCCCTGTATTAAAGGAACAATTAAATAATGAAAACTAATGGAAAACACCGTCAAATGATGCCCTTCGTCATAAACACCGATTGAAAGATATGTACCGGTACTTCCGTGAGTTTTAGATGTTACAAGTTCTATGCGGGAAAATTTTGCTTTTTCGTTCATTTTGTTATGCTTTCCACACAAGTTATAATAAACACGAATTCAAGTTGAGAAGCATTATGAAGGCCAGTGTGATATAAATGCTGGGGATTAATGTTAACTTACTGTGAGTTCCTTCCTTTACTAGAAAATAATATTTTGCATTTTACATAAATTTGATGAAATTATCATTCCAGGACGATGAAGGTATTCTTATTGGACTGATAATGTTATATGAATTTCGTTCTACATGTTCTAACTTCAGTATTTTTCTGGTTCTGTTTACATGATTTATGTGTTCAATACCGGTAGATAATTTGGTCGAAATCACACAAATTATAAACCACGCTAAAATCAACAGATTTCTAGATCTATTACTAGAATACTTACTAATTGTCAGTCCTTTTTCTTTACCTGTTACAAGAGAACAAGAGGCGAACTGGTTAGTTAAGTAGATAGACCGAATATCTCTTATGGTCTTTTTAAAACCGATAGTAGAATTGTAATGACGGTGAAATGTGTTAAGGTACAAGGAGGTCGTAGTAACTTACCCCATTTGGAAAGGGCGTTGATGTCGATCACTGGAAATGAAATTTATATCTATTATCAACAGATTTGTCTAGTAACGAACAACTGTATTGTCGTTACCCTGTAAGTTTTGATCACCGAACTTAACCACAAACTGGCGGTCGTCATGCCGACACCGAAACGTGTTTTCTGGGGGGGGGGGGGGGGGT
>NMRB01000052.1:408422-420088 GCA_002633025.1 Notospermus geniculatus
ATTGGGAGCAGCCAGCTAATCAATGCGGCGCCCGTTCGGCTGGTGAAAAATGTCCGGTGCCCGTGGCAACCGTGAGGGAACCGGCCGGGCACCGTACGAAATTGGCTGAAATTGGCCAAAATGTCTGTTTTTACTCGCCGTACGGGCCCCGGAGTGGATATGTGACCTAGGCATAATCAGAGTTTACATGTAATAGGAGCTGTCAGCGAGTTGACCACTAGGTGTCACTAGGGCCCAATTCAATGCATCTAGCGGACCCAGTCATTATCGATCGAGCAGCGATCATAGATTTCCTGTACATTTGGTCCGCTAAGACTGTGCTGCCATCTGTTAGCAATATGCGCGGCTGACTGCTCCTATTGGTGCACATGGTGATCCTCATTTTCAACACTGTCTGGCATGTCTGTGTACCGGTATGTTTTATCTGGCGTGTAGTCATATTCTAGGAAGTATGGTTGTTCTACATGTACATGTATTTGTGTGAGAATGTTTGAGCAGAAATGCTGTGAATTTCTTTTTTAAGAGTTTTTTGTGGATTTTAGAGGGTATATCGGTTTCTGAACGATAAAATTCTGAGAAGCTGGCGAAATATAATGTCGGTTTTATATTAGAATTTGTAATTCCTAACAATTGTGGCTTTCTGTGGTGAGTTGGTGAAATGGCTGAAGTTGACGTTAACGTGGAATTACATGTATATAGGCAGATTTCGAGGTTATCTGCAACGGGGTCTCTGTTTGGCGCGTACGGCTACTTTATTCGCGGTGAGTGTCAGAGTGAAGCAGTTTGTTGTTGTACGCAGTCCGCAGGTAAAGTCTGGCTACATCTATCTTTGACCTAGTGGAATGCGGAAGCTAGGAAATTGATCGTTGGATTTTCCACGGACCTTTAATCACACGCGGCTATTGAATGACCGGTGGACAACGCGAACAATCGGGGAATGACCACAAGTGATCGACAGGCATGATTATAAACCGCAAAGCTCTGTCAGATTACATGACTTCCGCATTCCATTAGGTCGAAGATAGATGTTGCCAGACTTTAGTATTATACTGAGTAAATAACCGGAATGTTATTGCGCTATGCTTAGCCTTACGCCATCATATATGCAGTGCCAATGTAGGCTATTGTGTGCCAAAACACGGCTGCTGAAGCCTGGAGGAATGAGGCCGTGTGCCACCTCTGAAATCACCTTACAATGAACCGGTCGCCCCCAGGCTTGTATCCAATTAGCACGATCTGTATCGACCGTCACCCACGGATCTCAATAGCCGAGTCAGGCTCGTTGTTCGATTGACCAGAATCCGATGTAAAATCATTACCATGAGGCAATGTCTAACATGTCTAACTAGAGAGTTTTCGGAAATCCCCGAAACGGTAACGTCTTTCCTTTTCTTGGGTGTTTGTGTCCCGAACAGTGTTAAGAATATGTAAATCATGAAACCATTATGTATAACTAAGAATACCGGAATGGACAATCGAGAGGTTAAGAAATCGCTCCGTTAACGGTAACACTAACGCTAACGTTATTTTTTACATTGCAAATGTACAGCAGAAATAGCGTTAGCGTAGTGTTATCGTTAACGGAGTGGTTTCTTAACCTCTCGATTATTGCCCGTGGGACATGAGTGGTGACGCTACACTAGCATGTTCAAAACAATTATAAATAACCATCAACCACCACCCAATCAACCCCAACTTGGTGCGAGATTTGTCTTCGGCTGTGTTCATTACATGCCCTGTTGAATGTCGCCAATTCTTTACTGCGAAACATTTATCGGATAAAAAAATTGACCGCGTTCGGCAGGCAACCATGTGTCGGCCTATCCGATGAAGTAGACAACGGTACCCATATTATAGGCCTCCGAGTGGTTATGTTATGGTAGATCGGAGAACAAACAATGGGTCTACTCTTGAAGCTCTAATTACTTGTGCAAATACATGTATCGTCAAACACACAAATAAAAGATTTTTTTTTAAAGATAATTCAGAAAATAGGTTGAATTGGTCTGATCATAATACAAGCACCTGTCTTTGACCTACATATACAAAAAAATGTACCATTTTACATTATGAGTCAAGGTTATATAACTAGTACATGTACATGTATGCTAGGCCAAAGTACAACGCAAAATATGACAGCGTTGCACTACTGACACTGTTCTGTTAGTGACACATCGATTCATTTGAGGCAAGCATAGTGTTCGGAAGAAGACGGGTCATACAAAGTTCCGTGAGTATCCTGTCCGTTTATATCCAATAACCCGTTTGTGGAAGATTTTATCTTCAGTAGATCAAGAGACTCCCCACGGAGCCAGTCGTTTACTGGCACCAATCACCCGTGTTACGAAGCTAAAAATGCTCATCTGTGTGGAGCAGCTGAGGAGACAATCGACCACCTCATTTTTAATTGTTCAGAACTGGCTGGGCAGCGGACCTTAAGGCCCGTTTACACATGCAACTTTTCATATGCAACTTCATGCAACTTGTTGCAAAAACCTGATGAGACCAAAAAGTTTCATAAAAGTTGCATGTGTAAACGGGTCTGCAACTTGTTGCAACTCGATCACGCTGGAGGTTGCATCGAAGTTGCAAGTTGCTGCAACCTGCAACTAGTTGCAGTCCACCGGTTTTCGTTTACACATTGCAACATCCAGCGCGATAAGTTGCAAAAGTTAGCAACAAGTTGCATGAATTTGGGCGGGAACCCTTTGTTCCGCAGTCATTTTGGGTTTAGTATACGTCACATGATTTCTTGCTGTATTCTCATTGGTCAGCAACGTGCAACTTGTTGCAACTTCACCAGAAAATAGGATCTGGATCCTAAATTTGCAACAAGTTGCAGTAATTTGCAACAAGTTGCAGTAGTTAGTTGCAACAAGTTCCATACCTGTTTACACAATGCAACTTTGATGAAATTTTTGGTCTCATCAGGTTTATGCAACAAGTTGCATGAAGTTGCATATGAAAAGTTGCATGTGTAAACGGGCCTTTAACCGTCCCAGGTAGTTTGCAACAAGTTGCAAGTTGCTGCAACTTGCAACTTGGTGCAACCTAGTGTAAACCGCCCTTTAGACCCCCAACTGGAGCTTAAAATCATCTTCAAGAACCAAAAGAACGAATGGTTGTCTTTGTGTGAAATCGTCAGAGACAACGATGGATTCCTGCTTATGCATGAGATTACAAGATACAAGATACTGTCTAATTTACCTGTCCTTATGTCTAATTTACCATTGCCCGTCTAATTTACCATTGTCTAAAATGACCATTGTCTAATTTTCCATTGTCTAATTTACCATTGTCTAAAATGACCATTGTCTAATTTTCCATTGTCTAATTTACCATTGTCTAAAATTACCATTGTCTAATTTACCATTGTCTAATTTACTTTGTCTAAAATACCGTTGTCTAATTTACTTTTGTCTAATTTACTGGATACCGCCGTGGCTATACTCCCGTGTATTTCAAAGCACTTTATTTGCATGAGTTGTGAGTCGGGTTATCTGTCAATTTCACTAACACCCCCTTGTTTTTACGGAAGAGAGACACGATGGATGCACCAAAGGAGCCAACTCCATTTGATGTAAGACCCCTAACTGAATCGCTGCCTACGAGTCACTACAAACATGATGTTCAACCAAGTATTTGCACGACTTCGATGGCCAGTCTTTTCGTTGATACTTGCACTAAGTATCCTCGAAAGAATGCACTGATTTTCCGGAGACCTCATGCAAGGGACGTGGTAACGTTTGGGGAGTTGCTGAAAGCGGCCGAGGTTGTCGCGTCTGCGTTTCTTTTTCCCACGTTGGCTCCTTTACGCATTTCATAGTCTACCCCGGATTAACCACGGTCATCGTTGACCCGAAGGTCAGCTTGGAGCAAAACCAGAGCGACTTTGTCTTCAAGGTCATCGAAGAGGAAAAGCCTACCGTTGCTGTAATGTTTCTTCACTTATTACACAAATTTATTGAAGTAGTGGATACGCGCAAATACGATATGACCAACTTGAAGCGAATTTTGACAGGCGGACAAATGGCTCCTCGAAAAATCTTAGGAGACGTGCACCGTAAAGTTCCTCTTGTCATCGTGTACGGAGCGACTGAGATTGCTGGTGCAGCCATCATTTCGTCACTGATGGACGACACGGAGGAGGTTGTGGTAGGCAATACAGGTTTCCCAATGCCTCTCACTGAGATCAAGATTGTGGACGGCGCAGGGGAGGTTTGCCCAATTGGCCAGAGTGGAGCAATGTACATCAAGACGCCTTTGCTGATGGTAAGTTTGGACTTTCGATAGTGGCACTATGTCGTTTGTGCAAGAAGAAAGCACGTGCACGTGCAAGTGCACGTAGGAAGCATTTCGTATTTCGAGGACCGACTGATTACCGTCTTCATTACTCTTTGGTTGCAAAGGGCATCTTCTTTATTGTTCTTGTCTACGCTGGTTTGTGAGCTCCTTCTAGCGGAAAGCTTTCCATTTTTCAGGTAGCGGATCTCTCCTTACACTGTTCGCATATGCATTTGTTCGCATATGTATGCATTTATTTATGAATGTCTTGTTAAAAAACGCAAACAGCGGACTGAAAATGTGTCCTCAGGTTATTCCCTCACCTCTCTATTGTATCNTATAATAGGGAGTTTTCGCAAAGCCCCCGAAACTCCAACGCGAACGCCAACCCATTGTTCGATGCCACGAAGAGAGCACCGCACAAAAGGATAGACGTACGCTTTGGCGTTTCGGGGGCTTTGCGAAAACTCCCTAGTCACCCTGTTGCTGTGTATCAAGACAAACTATTTCGTGGCATTCTTTTCTACAGGCCGTGGTCACTGGAGTACCAGATCGACGGTTCGGCCAGGAGATATGTGCCTGCGTTATACCCAAGGGAGAAACTGGTAAACTGACATTGCAAGAGATCACAGAACTTAAACGCCAGGCAGAATCAGTCGGGAACGAGTACGAACACCCAGGATACGTTTTGATCTGGGACGATTTCCCTCTGAACGCCAATCAAAAGGTTGACCGAAATGAGATCAAGAAAATGGCCATCGCCGAGCTTAAACTGGTGGAGTGGTGAAACAAATTCACTGGTCAAGACCTATCCTATCCAAACAGGTGTTGAAACGCTTAACTATCAAGATAGATACCGCAAATGATGTCATCAGCTTTTAGTTGTCGAAGTAGTATTGGGCATTATATTTTGCAGAACGCCACCTGGAATAAGGCGATATAACTCATGGAGTCTATACGGCCTGAGAATGTGAGAGAGTAGGGCTGGGTTGTTCAAAACACCGTTTGTACTATTTTGGCGTTATTTCTAACGTGGCGTTATCTGCAATGGGCTTATGGAGATACATGTAAAGCCAAGATAGCCCTGACGTCACGCTAGTGACAAATAGCCTACTGTTTTGAACAATCGGGCCCAGGGCTTTATCTAAATGAAACTGAGGTTCGACGGCCATGTCGCTTCTTTTCCGACCAATTCGGCACACACAGCCATGTCCATAAACTAGGACTTCATGGTGTCACCAGTTGGTGTGGGAACGGGGAGAGGGGTGAAATATCAATGCGACTGGTGCCCGTAATCATGGCGTCATTGTATACTTGGCCATAAGTACCGGTACGTATTTATTTATGAATCAATAATCAAATAATAAGATTCTCCACTTTACAGTTTAATGAGACATGATTAAAAATTGTAATTGGACCCGTGGCAAATCCTACGAAAGTAGCTATTCATTACATTCAGCATTGGGCTCTAGTCAGAGTAAGTTTGGTATTTTTGTGTCTCTTGGCATCCATGCGAAGGTGGATTATTTGTATTCTTTGCTAGTTGGGTAAGTCGCCTTTTTTTCAGAACTTACTCGATTTCCCTCAATTGTTAACACGCATGAGACTGGTCCAAAATCAATATACATGTAGATCATTTATGAGTATCAATAGGAATGTGGTAACCGTTCGTTCTGTTGTTTACATCCCCAGTTTGGTTGATAAGACCCGTTTAGGTGCCGATGGGTGTGTATAGTAGCTGGGGACCAAAGTCCACAAGTTCATCTATCATTTCCAAAATGACAACAGTTTTGGTGTCACTTTTCAAGTACTAGTTAGATTTGGTTTCGTAGACTTTCGACCAACTATTTTAAGGACCCTTGATGATAGCCAAGTGGTGATCACGTCCGCATAACAAGTGACATGTTCCGGGCCATACGGAGTTAATCATCCCTGCAATGGGACAGAAAGCTGTGGAGCATTACGCTACCTTGTGCCTTTGCAAGGGCAAGCGAAAGTTTCCATCCAAATGAGGAGCATGTTGAGATGGACTCTTCCGGACTTACCAGGGCTTTGGCTTCTAAATAAGTTATTTTGAGGGTGGCATGATTTCATACAGTAGGCTATTTCACTTCCAGCGCACGAGATGTACATGTACGTTTCTGTGAGATTTATGGAAGTGGTAGGAGTAGATTTAGTGAAAATGCCATTGACATTGTTAACAACGTTCGTGTTATTTGTGGCACATCGGCATACAAGATTCTAGAGAAAAACCATTGATTCCGGCGAATTCCATTGTAGCTTTGCAATACAGACTAGCCATGATACATGTAGGTCTTGTGTATTGTTTAGGTGTACATGACGTGATTAATGTGTCCTCTGAAGTACATATTGTATAAGCACTCTAGTTTCACTGATTGATGCATTCTATAGTTATTATTTGTTAGAATAACACAGACTTCGGCTTCAAGGCCTACTTGAGATCGTCATCAATTCTGTATCACCAATTCACATTACAATTCTATTCGGGTAATTGGATTAATTAAAGTGGGATAAACAAATTGAAAGAAAGGGTGACGGTAATGATATTGTTGATCAGATGAATAAATTTGATGTAAAATTCTAACTCGCGTTTAATTTTTATGTCAACCAAGGGATTTTCAGTTTATTGCAAAGTAACAAAGTATGAAACTATTGTATCAGCAGGTGCCATAAAGGCCAGCGTTTCACCATGTGGACGCTTCGGATACTTTCACTCTCATTCTTCATCGTGGCCACCCATGCCGGTAAGTAGTGCATCAACGAAAGCTCCTTGTCTGGCGGGCGACTTTCCTGATGTGTTATTCCGCATTCTGGTTGCCGAGGAAGTATAAATGGCGATCCTAGCTCGATAGAGGGCAGCACACCGAAACCCGGTCCTAATACAATGGTAGCCTTTTGTGTGGGAAATTGATCAGGACCGGGATGTCAGTTTCATTTCAATAGTTTTAACCACTAGTGACACCTATTGAAAAAGTTGGCTAGGGTCCCATTGACCTCAACAAACGGTTTGCGAACTCTTAATGTTGCGCAGGCTTTGTATCTGATGTCCTCGTTTCCTCATTCGTATTCGAAATCCCTGCGTCGGAGGAGGATTTCTGAATAAAGTCCCTACTCTTGAAATGATTTTTTTACTTACCCGCCGGGATTAATAAATGCCTCTCAATCTGCCGTTCTAGTTGTACTGTTAATAAATACCTTCTTACATGTAGCTGGCGTGAAAGATGGTCCCTAAGAGGTTTTGCTAAAACGTGCCTTTTCTAAAATTTACAGGCCAAATGCTTCCGCTATCCATGATTGGGCAACATTCTGGGGGTGTTTGTCCTCCCGGAACAAAAACTAGTGGAGAAAACTGTGAAGGTACGAGTAACGTAGATGTAGGCCTATATCCCCACAAACTGTCTAGTTTTCGAAGGATCCGTTAGCATTAAATGAAAGTTAATGATGCTATTACTTTGCCTTGATTTTCTTTTGCAATGGGCGTTTACATGTACATGTACATGTAATTTGGTTCTTTCGGCAACCAATCTAACGCTGGCATCTGTAACTTCCCTTACCGGTACTTCCCAAACGTACAGTACGTGTACTGCGATCGCTGCTGAAATTCTTGATTTTTGTAAATTTCCAGTAATGAGCGTGGAAAAATTTCAAGCATGGGGTAAGCATAAGCGTATGTAACCAACGACGTTGGTTCACAAAGTGGCGCTGAAATCAAAACTACTGAACAAAATCGGGAGAGAGTTCTTGGTAACCGTCTGTTTCTGATAAAATTTCCTATCCATACGTGCATGTATCAATGGTGTGCATTTTTATAGGTTCCTTTACATTGGGCGGAGTTTTACCACTGATGTCGAGTTTTCAAGCTATCTTTCTTTTCATTTTTCTATTTGTAGCGAAGAGTATTGGGCTTAAAATTCAAATTAGTAGGTTATCATGTGACACCACATATCTCCAACTCGGTTGATTTTCTCATTTCTTAAAAGTGCATCATGGTGGCTGCTCATGCATTCATCGAATTCGAATTCAGCAGTCTAGTCCTAGTGGGAGTGTCCAGTGAAGCGTCTTCACTTGGTTTCCAGGCAGTAGCCTAAAATGCAAAGCGTGTTTATTAGACACAGGCCAAAATTCAAAACAAATAAATGAGCTTAAACCTAGGATATGATGGCTAGGGTCAGAGCGTACTTTGAAAAGGCACTGCAGATTAAGAACGTCGGATTTCGTTGGGAGTGCAGACGACGAGTACATGCTCAGAGTGCAAATACATTTATAATCGTATTTTGTTCGCAGGTCAGCAGGGTAAGTTAATTTTGCAGCATTGGCGTACCGTATCTCACATTTTGTTGAAAGGGGACTTCGAATTGTATTAAACGCAATTTCTTGGAATAGACCTACTAGGCCTTCGGAGTAATCATCCTATTTGGGGGCGTGGTCCATAGAAGTGATACAATACATTCATACACCATTGATATAACAATAAAAATACAAAGACTCGGGCTACAGGGTGGGAGTTTGCATACAGACCAATTCAATGACGTACTGCTGTAAGCAACATGCTTTCTCAGATACACCATTCCATTTCTCCCATATGCATTCATATTCTCTCCTCTTCCAGTTACACATTCTCGTGTCCAAAAAGGTGGCATGTCTGGAGCCGTTGGTAGGTTCAAGACGTACAGACACGATGCCGTAAAGCGGCACGATGTAGTAAAGCAGCAGACTATGCTTCAGTATCCCTTCCTTGGTGGCGGCGGTGTCACCGGTGATTAAAAGACGGCGCTGTGCGCTAATCAAAACAAAAACAACAAGTGCCCGCCGGCAGTATCTTTCGGATGGCTCCCTTTAAGTTGTTGATGCAATGTTAAAGTAATGTACAAATGTACAAGCTACACTGTAAATGACTTTCCTTTGAATGCAGAAATGCTGCTGCCGAAGTCTAACTTCGCGGAGTTGAACGCAGGGAAATGTCCTTCTGGAACTGTGGAAAAGGGTTCGAATTGCCTCGGTAAATATGATACTGTCAACTCAGGAAAGTTGTAGTTTTTCATTCAAAACATCAATCATGAGAATGGACAAAAATTGTATTTTGCTATTTTTTCACAGATTATCTCAATCTTTAAAAAAAAACATTACATTATGCCATGAAAAAGTTACTCCAAGCACGTCCATGATAACAGCTTTGTGAAGCTGAACAATACGCAGAATACGAAACTGTAGGATAAAGAATGTGCTGACATACGAACAAGTCCTGCGGGGAATGCCCATCATACATTTCACAACTGTTAAAGCGATGTACATGTATTTTTACACTTCAGTTCAAAGCTTCAGTAAATTTGTTGCATGGGGTAAGCTTACTGCCATCACAGCTTAGAATGTGTTCATGACGTGTATATATGTATTTTGCATGGTTCGGAAAGAACTTGACATCTTCAGACCTACATTTGCACATTTGTAGTATACAGGCTGCACAAGCAAGGGTCTCGTTCGGGATTGGGCCTTTCGTTCTAGCATGAACATTCGTTCATGCCGTTTTACTAACGCACTCTGAAAAAATATATCGTTGAGAATTTTCAGACAATATGGGGAAATAAAAAGTTGCCTGTAAGGCGAATACAACATACCCTGTTTCTTCAAGAGCTAGAGTGGAAAAAACGTCTTTTTGCAAAAATCGTTTGATATTTTCCGGTAATAGATATGTATTCTTCTTCTATTTGTTTCCACCAGGGAAAAGTAAAGGACTCACCATTGGTAAGTTTAGAGAGGACTGGTAACAATACGGTTGATATTCAGTCCAAAGCTAGAGCACAAAAGGCGACACACAAAATGATATAATAACCGAAGTCGTCCTCCAGAATGACTGGAGGACGACTTCGGTTGATATTCAGTCAATGCCTTTTGCAACGCGACAAAGATCAGGGAAGGGAGCCGAGGGCAAAGAAATTCTGTCGGCTTCCCTTGGTGCATTGATTTCAAAAGCATCGTATATTGGTCTCAATAAAATTATATCAGAATGACGCGTATCTTTGGTTTTATTTCCAGTGAAAGAAGGAAATAGGATAAGCATAACAGGCGGAGGTGGATACACGAGTGGAGGAATGGGTGTTAGTGGAGGTGGCTACACGAGTGGAGGAATGGGTGTTAGTGGAGGTGGACATACGAGTGGAGGAATGGGTGTTAGTGGAGGTGGACATACGAGTGGAGGCATGAGCGTTAGTGGAGGTGGACATACGAGTGGAGGAATGAGCGTTAGTGGAGGTGGACATACGAGTGGAGGCATGAGCTTTAGTGGAGGTAGGCGAAGAGCGTCCTCATCTGAGCAGTTGTGTTACCAGCTGTTGATGCACACTCCATTTCAGCCATGATAGATAACCAGAAAGAAACACCGGTTACGTCTATCGCAATGGTTTGTTTTATGCGATGTGGCACATACCTTTGGGTGCATTTCTGTCGAGGCCGTGATAACGTTTTTTGCCGTGGCGTTTTTTGTTCACTGATATTTTTATAAGTACATGTACTAGGAAATTTTATTGGTAGAATCTCATGTGGTAAAACGTCTTTACATTTCATTCTCAGGCGGGGGATCAGGAGGAATGTCCAAGTGGGAAGGTAGGCTTATGAATTATGACCGAGCTGGGGGAGTTTGGTTGTATAATCAAATTTCAAGGGTGCAGCAAACCCTAGACCAGCCGATGGATTGGGATATAGCAAACAAGGCATTTCAGAATTGACATAATAAATCATACATTGTAGAAAACGATGAAAAACAACATCCCAGGACATGAATCTTACTAATTATCTTATAATTTTCTTAGTAAGTATCTTAGCTATTTCTTAGTAAGATCTTAGTAAGAAAAATCTTACTAAGACTTTTCTTTTAAGATTCTTACAAGAAAAATCTTACCAAGATTTTTCTTGTAAGAATCTTACAAGAAAAATCTTACTAAGAGTTTCCTTACTAAGATTTTTCTTACTAATATCTTAGTCAGAAAAATCTTACTAAGATTTATCTTGTAAGAATCTTATAAGAAAACCATTAGTAAGATTTTTCCTGCTAAGATATTAGTAGGAAAAATCTTACTAAGATTTTGGTCAAGAAAAATCTTACTAATATCTTAATAAGAATAATACTACTAAGAAAGTTTAGTAACAAGATGATGTGATGCTTGTAAGGGCACACGCTCACTTTTCCACTGCGTATGGCGATCTGTTGCGATCCGTTCTCTTCCTGAGAATCCGTGGGAGAAGGTATTTCCCAACTCATAACGTCATCAGATTTGCATTTGCTAATAATAAAAATGAAATGTTAACACTGGACATTCAGTGAAAAATCACCTCAGTCATCGAAATGACCGAGGTTTTGAAGATTT
>NMRB01000052.1:427181-449022 GCA_002633025.1 Notospermus geniculatus
TAAGCCCCCCCCCCCCCCGACAGCAAGACTATCGCTTTCATGGAAATAACGTCGAAATGGCAAATAGAAATGTGCGCCTACTGCTTCTTTCTTATAATGTGAAGAGAAGAAAGCCAACGAAACGTGACAGGTTTTTTTCTGTGTTCTTTAAAAGAAGATCAGGAGAGTTGAAAATGAAAGCATTGATTTCTAATCAATGGATATTACATTATCAATTTGCAGGTAGAAAACGGAAGCATGGACACGGAGAATGGGGAGGTACATTTTCATTTTCTGGACTTGTTTTTTCCCCTCAAGTTTTGTCATCAGAATGTGTATACATTATATATGCATGATTTTGTTTGTAAATTTTAATAAACTATTAGAAACGTATTATGAATCAAATGTCTATAATTATTTGTTTGTTAATGTAAATGAATGATATGATGACATTTAACGCAGGTGGGAGATGGAGTCATGAATTTGGCGACTGGGGTGACTGGGAAGGTAAGTACCGGTAGTCATGTGCACTCCCAAAAGCTGATCGCGACCAAATTTCTTAAACAAAGCCTCAGACATGTCAGAAAATTAGCAACAGTTTCAGAGTCAACTTTAACCTGGCTTTTGTCTCGTAGTTATCCTCGTTTTTTAGCCTATTTGCAATTGAGTGCCTCTTATGAAATGCATTTCAATGAATACACGTACATACAATGTAATTGTAACCACTTTACTCCAGGTGGAGAGTGGGGGCATGGAGGCGGCGGCCAGCATCACTGGCATGGTATGTTTCTAACTCTGATTCAGTCCAAGGGCACTTTTACTGCTGAACACCTTCTCGCCACCTTATTTGCAAAGAGGGGTATTTTGCTCTGAGAAAAATACATGTACACGTTACTATACTTTACATGTGAAAAGGGATGATGATGTCCAGTGTCACACCATACATGTTTGAGAATGATTGACCTTTTCTTCTTGTCACAGCGGATATGCTTCCCAAATTTGAGTTTTCAAGTCTTACTGGAGGAGGTTGCCCGAAGGGTACCGAGGATAAAGGAGACTATTGTGTTGGTAAATGCATATCGATCTTGTCACAGGACTTCGATAGATGTTAAAAAATAATCATCGTTTAAAATTGTGTGTATGTGTAGAGCAGCAGATGGGGAGTGCATATTATGCCATCTACCCGCATCGTGGATCAAAAGGAAATAGGAACAGTTAGCCGCGCTTATTGCCAAAAGATTGCAGCAAAGTTCAAGCGGACCAATACAAAAGAAAACTCTCTTGATTGGTGCTCAATCAAGCAAGATGGGGTCCACTCGGCATTGAATTTGGCTGTAGTGACACCTATTGGTCAACTGACTGCCAGTTCCTATTACTATCATCATTCATGAATTCTTAACGCATTTACATTGTTAGTAGTAATAACTTCTAACGACGTAAATGCGTTAGAATAGTACGTACACCTCTATGTCTCTACAATTTAGTGTGTACATATCAATATCTGCATCTCACAATACAAAAGATCAACTTGGCAAGGCCATCATTTGTAATATTTGCAAAACTAGGCTGAATACCAAAAGCTTAATCTTTATAGTTGAAATATAAAAAATCATGCAAAATTCTGAGGAGAGTTCACAAAAGTCGTATAGAAGGATCAATATTAAGCGTTTTACTTATTACTTCCAGTTAAAAGTTTTGAAACATTTATGTCATGGGGTAAGTTCATCAATAAATCATTTCAGCTAAATGTATTTGTACAAGTATTTGTACAGTAACCTCTTCGACGATAAAATTTATACAACAACATCTTCATATGCAGTTAACCTCTTCATAGATGTAACGATCTACCAGTACATGTACACAAATTTCACAGCGTTTAAAGGGCTTCAAGTTGTTTTCCGGTTTTGAGATCATACAGTGCTTTATGATCGGCCAGCAGTCGGCTTAATCTGTTCTCCCCTCCCTTTCACAAGGAAAACAAAAAGGTCTAGACATCGGTAAGCAAATCGTACATATTTTTCAACATGTGGGCACAATCGGAAAATGTTTCAGTCTTCAGCCTGAAGTAACGAAAGCTTATGGTTACATGAGTTCGTTCTTAGCGACTGTCATAGACTAATCGACACCCACAACATACTGAACGACACGATCCATTCTTTATTTCAGGCAAGGATGGAGGTGACATAACTGTTTCAGATACAGGTTAGATTTTGGGAATTGCTTAAGTATTCTATTTCGATGGTATTTCTATAGATGACTTACATGGGAATATCACCTACTACATGCATTATTGAAAACCAGATTGTGCTTCCATTGCAAAAAAGATATTATCATAAAACTCCTATTTCATCATATGTTTTAGCACAGTATTCTTTAAACAGAACATAAATCTGGCTGTGCATGAGACCCAATGCAAAAAAGACAAAGCCTTTGACATTGGGTGCGAATTATTTCATCTTCTCAATCTGCAGGTGGAAAATTGAAAGGAAAGGGAAAACGAAGAGGTATAACGTTATTTCGCAAATACATGGCAAACAAAAAAAAACAAAAAAAAATATTTTACTACAACCTGCAAAAGTTGAGATATACATCACGCTGGCAAAGGGTCAAACTACATGGCACGTATTTGTTTAGAGGAGTTTTATATGTAGACTTGGGCGAACTTTTCTGGTGATTGACCATGCTGAATGTGATAATGAAGGTGTGAGTGATCAGTATGTAGCTCCAAACTGAGAGAAGTGAATAACAAAAAAATTAATACCCTTGATATAGGGTGTAAACTGTTTTTTTTCATTTCTTCATTTGTAGGTGGGAAAAGGAGAAGAAAGGGAAGACGGAAAGGTATTATGCGATTCTGAGAATACATGGCGAAATAAAAAATCGATTAAACTTGGCCTACTGTATAGCAGCTACTAGAGTTGGGATATAGAACATTCTGCTGGTCAGAGGGCGAACTGCAGGGCACTTGCACGTCTCAACACATTCTTACTCCTTATCTGCTTAGAGAGTGGTTTATGCATTTAGACGTACAAGCGAATTTCCTAAGTACCTTTATTAACTTTCCGTCGGTTTATAATGCCTGAATAATGAAGATGTATTAAGTGCTCAGTGCATGTCTTCACAAAATATAATTTGTCACTATTCTCAGGGAAAAGGCGAGGAAAAGGCCGAGGGAAATGTACGTAATCCTTTACCTTTCTGTTCTCTTCCTGATATTAGGGAGGTTTAGAAATCAAACGATAAATGTAAACGTTATCGGCAACGTTATTTTGGTACCAAAAATGCAATAAAAAATCTGGTGAAGGTGTAGTATGAAAAATAACGTTGTCGTAACGTTTACGTTTATCGTTTGATTTCCAAGCCTCCGTATAAGGTCTTCCGTGACCTTGAAAGAAGCTTTAATATTCAATTTTGTTTTGACCGCTTGGAAGTACAAATGCTGTAGGCCTATATCTATTACCGAAAATGTCGGCTCGCTAACTCTTTATGGATGCAGGGTCAAAAACAATCTGCAAAAACAATTTATGATTGATCAACATTTTTTTAGGGAAATGGGGAGGAAAGGGCAAGTGGAAAGGTACGTTACTACATCATATCTAGGATGTTGGTATGTTACAAACATATTCAGCCGAGGAGTACCTTGAAGAAGCTCTATCGAATAAGTAACACTTTCGATACTTGAAATTCTTTTAAAAATGATGATGTCGAATGTAAAAAAGAATATCAGACAATATTGCTTAAAAAGAAAGCTTGACTCTTTATTCTTGTCGCAGCGGATATGCTTCCGAAGATCGAGTTTTCAAGTCTTACTGGAGGCGGTTGTCCGAAGGGTACCGAGGATAAGGGAGACTATTGCATTGGTAAATGCGTGTATCTGTTCATACATGTAGGAGTTAGTTACAAAGATTCATTGATCAAGATGTGTGGTTATAGCAGAGGAAGTGGAAAGTGCCAGAACATGCGCCAGAAAAGTGACTGACCATCATTAACTTTCATGCAGTGACATTTAGTTAGCACTTTAGTCCCAGAACACAAACGATCGAATCGAAGCAGGACCATTCTTTTCACGTACTTTTCACGTGAACAAAACTAACAAGCTAATTATCAGAAGATTAATCCTGTCAGTTGAATATAAAAAATCATGCAAACTCTAAGGGATCATATAGCCCTTTTTCTCATTGATTCCAGTTAAAAACTTTCAAACCTTTATATCATGGGGTAAGTTCATCAGCAAATTATTACAGCTAAATATAAGTGGGCATCAAACATTGATCTCTGTAACTTATGATCTATGCTAACAGTCAGCTGCAAGAAAAAAAATCTCTCATAAAATGAAAACGCCCATCATTTATGGATCAGTTTAACATTATGAAAAGTCTTGTACTTCGGCATCAGCTACATCAGTCCAATTGTTAATTAAAAAGCCATACGCCAATATTCAGAAAATTAGGCTTAGCATTATCAATATTCTACATTGCACTTCATGATTATCTGTCAGAAGTTGACTTGATCTTTATTCGTCTCTTTTGTCCCAAGGAAAACGACACGATCTGGACATTGGTAAGCAAATCATACGTATTTACAATGTATGTGTGCTGCTCATCCTCACCACCACAGACTTCTCGGTCAATAAATCCCAACATCATCATTTGTGGCAGTTCTACAGTGTTATTGCCAGTGAAGAATGAGGTACCTAGCCGATTGTAAGGACGGGTATATGGATTAGAAAAAAATATTATACATGTATAACTGGTTGATATAAAGGGGACCCAAGGTACTCGTATTGACGTCAGATAAGTTAGAATCCTGTAACGATTCTCAGGAAACAGTAACGTATTAGGTAAATTGACTAAAAGTACTAAATTTGAGGACTGTGCTATTTCGAACATGAATGATGCCCGTACGAAACTACTTTTAAATTTGTTTTTCTTTTCTCATTAATACAAACAACATTAAACTCCAAGATAGTAAAGACACTACCCTTTATTTCTTATTTCAGACATGGATGGAAGTGACTTAACTATTACAGATAAAGGTATTGCTTTCGACATTGCAAATCTATCAATAATACAAACATACATGTGTAGGGTAATTATAGAGTGCAAATGATTTTTTCCCTTCTGAATTTGCAGGTGGGAAGTCAAGAGGAAAGGGAAAACGGAAAGGTATAATGATATTTTGAGAATACATTGCAAACAAAAAACAATATACATGTACATGTACCGATTAGAACTACAACACCTGTATGGTCAAGGGGTGAATTACATGACACTTGCCAGTCTCTGCCCCAATACCATAAAAAGTCGCCTCAGTATTTGTTTAGAGGAGTAAGTGAATATAAGTGAATATAAGTGAATTTCTGTACATCTTTTCCCGACGATTTATGATGTTAATAATGAAGGTGTACATGTAAGTGATAGTATGCATTTCCACAAAAAAATGTAATTTGTTATTCTCAGGACGAAGAAAGGGCAGGGGTAAATGTATGTAACTTTTTACCTTGCTGTTCTTTTCGTAAGATTTTTCGTGAGCCTGGAAAGAAGCTTTCAAACGTTTCTTTTACAATGCTTGGATGTACACATGTATAAATGTTGGTGATGTAACTATTAAAAAAATAAGCGCTCTACCTCGCTTAGGATGCAGGTCAAATTCTGCAGAGAATTTAGGTTAATCGTCACTTTTTTAGGGAAATGGGGAGGAAAGGGCAAATGGAAAGGTACGTTACTCTGGCATACCAAGAATGTGGGTATTTTACAATCATATGATCGTGATTAGCCAAGGAATTCCTAAGAGATGTTTGATTAATCGGTCGTGTTGTACATGAAGTAAACATTCGGTACCGGTAGTTGAAATATGCATGTGTATTCCACTACATGAATCATTATATACTGTAGGGAAAATGATCATGTCCGATGTTGGACCGTTCCTCACACAAAATTGTTTGTTATGCTTGACTGTCTATTGTTGTCACAGCGGATATGCTTCCAAAGATTGAGTTTTCAAGTCTTACTGGAGGAGGTTGCCCTGAGGGTACCGAGGATAAAGGAGACTATTGTATAGGTAAATACGTAGAGCTATCTATTCATTGCAATTTGCATGTGCCAGAAAAGGAACTGACCACCATGAATTTCAATGCTTTGATATTGTAGTTAATACTTTAGTCTCTGCGTCTCAGAACACGAACGATCAAGATGGTGCAGCACCATCTTTTTTTACACACTTTTGCCTACGCAAAACTAAGCTGAATATCAACAGCTTAATCTTTTGTTGAATTTCGAAAAACCATTGCAACTCAAAGAAGGTTTCACAAACCGTCAAAGGATCGTAAGCATATTCTCATCCATTCCAGTTAAAAACTTTCAAACATTTATATCATGGGGTAAGTTCATACTCTCTAAATTCCGACGAGTGAAATTCACTCATTTGGAGTGAGGCAGGGACCACTCCATGAAGTCACTCCATTAGAGTAAAAGTCGCCACTGTATATATTGGCATTAGAAGCAACAAAACACTGTCTCTCTAAAAATGCAAAAATATTTTTTGGATTCTGAGAGAGAAAATAGGGCTGGAAGTATTTTTGTTGCATCTAATGCCAATACAACAGTGGAGCCTTTCACTCTAATAGAGTGACTTCATGGAGTGGTCCCTGCCTCACTCCAAATGAGTGAATTCCACTCTTCAACATTTAGAGAGTAAGCAACAGTTTTTAATGTTTTTATTTAACAAGTTCGTAAAATTTGACTGCGTGGACCAGGCTTTAGGTAACATTCTACTAGCGCGTTCGGAAAGCTTCCTCGGGGAAGCGGGAGAGCGTTCGGTAAGGTATTTGGCAGGCTGCCAAGGCTTCCTCGAGTCGCTCACTTGGGGAAACTCCCGGCATGCATTTCGTTTTCTTTCCACCCCCGACATGCTGATTGGCTAAACGTGGAATATTTCACGCCTGCAACCCACAGCAGTACCTTTCCCCGAGGAAGCGCAAATATCGTTCGGAAATTCGCCTTCACTGGGCATGCTCACATTCCCCGAAGCTCGGGGAAGAAATTTCCTCGGGGAAGCTTTCCGAACACGGCCTACATTGCATTCTCGCGATTCCCAAGCAGTCGGTTTTATTTATTTCGCTTCTTTTTCTGAAGGAAAACTGCACGATCTGAACATTGGTAAGCGAATCACACATATTTTCAAGTTCAGGTATTTTAGAGTACTGGTATGGATTTAAAAAAGAAATTATAATTAGATAAAGCGATATTGGTTGTTATGAGAAGTTCGAATCTTCTAATGAGTTGTCTGAAACAGTATCAGAGTATCATATGCGATGATATTCTGTGGACCAAATGATGTCCTCATTTAAAGAATATGTCATTTCGAATACACTAAGGAGTCCCTACGACACGACACTTTTAAAATGATTTTTCCTCATTATCATAAAATAACAAACCGCCAAACCTGACAAACAGCATGATCCATTTTTTATTTCAGACATGGATGGAAGTGACTTAACTATCACAGATAAAGGTAGGCCTAGTGTGTTGGACATTGCTAAGTATTATTTTTTGACGGTACTGCTTTACATGTAGGTGACATAGATATTGGCCTAGAGTACTGTGACAGAATAGATTTCATCAAATCATAAAAATCCTATTTAACATAAGGTATAATTACAGTATGGTGTATTACAACTTAGTTGAGATACATATTTGGCTAAGACTAAGAACACAATCTTTCCAATGTTATTTTGCTGGAGATAAACTGAGAGACAAGGGTGACCGCAAGGCAAACAAAAAACATATTAAACTATACGTTTCTGGGCGAGATAAAATAAATCTGGCTAATAATGTGTCAGACTAGAGTGCAGAACAATAGTATCCTTTAGAAAATAAGGTGTACACTCTTTAGTTGTTTCCTTGCCACTGCAGGTGAGAAATCGAGTGGAAAGGGAAAAGGGACAGGTATGATGTTGTTTTGTTTGTTTATTTGTGTGTTTTTTTACTACACAAGGCAAACAACGTATCAAACTACGAATTAATATGAATTGTGATACATGGTTTTAAGACCAGGTGCAAAATAATATTCTCAAGAATATAAGGAGACTGTTCGTTTCCTTTCTTGATTTGCAGGTGGGAAATCGAGAGGAAAGGGGAAACGGAAAGGTATAATGCTATTTCTATATACAACGAAACTACCTACCAAACTAAACTTACTAGAGTTGTGATATACATAATATGGTTAAGACTAAGTGCAAAAAGATTCTCAAGTATATAAGGGGACTATTCGTTTCCTTTCTTGATTTGCAGGTGGGAAATCGAGAGGAAAGGGGAAACGGAAAGGTAAAATGCTATTTCTATATACATGTACACCGAAACAAAATATCAAACTTCAACTTATCAGAGTTATGATGTAAATAAATATGCTTAAAACGAAGTGCAAAAAATACTCTTTAAGAATATAAGGGAACTGGAAGTTACCTTCCTTAATTTGCAGGAGGGAAATCGAAAGGAAAGGGAAAACCGAAAGGTATAAGACACTAACTGTATTTACATTAATCTGACATTCGACTACATGTATAAAGAAGGGAAGTGTTGGTGGTAATGTGATGTCTATGTCATTACAAGTAGAAAAGACGATTTGCCAATGTGGGACTTGCTGTAGACTGACTCCACATCCCGAGGGACAGCAAAGGATCAGCAACAAATACATGTACATGTATTGTCTTTGAGGACAGCACCATGCGCGTAGCTTTAACAAAAAATGACTTTAATAACTTTCCAGGGAGAAAAACCGAGCTCCGTATTGACCTTATCCTCGTGCTGGATGGCTCCTCCTCAACTGGCAGAAAGGCATTCAAGCAAGGCATAGACTTCATCGTCTCTTTGCTACTGTCTCACAAACTTGGACAAGACGACATGCGTATCAAACTAGTCTACAGTTCGGGGACAACGGTGACGACGTTTACCTTCGACCAAGATGGCAAAGAATCTAGTTACATATCACAATGCAAAGGGTTAAAATATGGGAAAAGGGAAATCAGGGTTGTAAAGATATTTGAGGAAATCAACAAATTCTATATGAATTTCTACCGCAAGAGCGTAGCACGGTGAGTTCAGATTGTTTCGCTGATATATATGTCCGTACGTTGGTGATGGCGAGTCAATATGTGATTGCATATCTCTTTTCGAAAGCAATGTGAACGATACATGTAAATGCAAAGTAAAAGATGGAAACATAGTTAGGACCTCTTCGCGAAAACATTGTAGACAACAAGTCCAAAGTAACAGATGCAAACATAGTAGGATCTCTTCGCGAAAACATTGTAGACAACAATGCAAACATACATGTAGTAGGATCTCTTTGCGAAAACATTGTAGACAACAAGTCCAAAGTAAGAGATGCAAACATAGTTCATCCCTTTATCGATATTCAAGATAGTTCAATTAGAAAAAATTTTAACTGAACACCTACCTCATAATTAAGAACGAAAATTTTAATGTCATCATATTAACACGGCTGAATTTGCGTTCTACAGTCATTTTGGATAACATTACTAACTCTACGGTTTGTCTTTTTCATGCTGATACTAATAAATCCCAATGCAAATTTCTAGAACCGTGATTCTACTCGGAGGTTTCGATATTGGCTCCTCGTGGGAAATCAAAGCCCAAGCTTCCCTCTACATCCAACTCATCAGTTACAAGTACAGGATTCACTACTTTGCCATTGGTGTGAAAACCGGGATGGACTTCTGGGGGAACATTATGAATGAAAAGTACATCCTGAACACTTTGACCCCCAAAGAGACATGGGTTACTGGATGGATTAAAAAGAACCTTCGTTCGTTTACTTCAGTTGGTGAGTGTTTTCTTAAACTTCATGCAGGTAAGAGAGATAATGCATTTTAGACTTTGTCTTATATCTGCATGACACGCTGCAGCGCAACTATTATTCCATACTCTTTATTGTTAGAATCCCCGTTTTTTTTTTAAAGAAAGTACCGAATAGGATTAGAATGTCTGTAGTGATGTTGTTATCGTTGGCTTCCAGAATAGCATTTCTGTCACAAATAATCATTTATAAGTCGAATGTCGTGCTCTCTAAAATCCGCCTACATAAAAGTAAAACATCGGTGTTTTCTATCCATTCTACATCTTGCAGGACTTGGATTAAAGTTGCAAACAAGACGATTCCAGCTAATCTTGACATGGGACGGGTCACGAGCTACGGGAAAGGATGCCTACTATAAAGTCATGTACACGATACTGGTTCTGACGCGGACACATCTGATAGGCCGAGGTGGTCTAAACCTCTACGTCGTCCATTACAATGGTGGAGTAAATATTTTGACATTCAAAAAAGATGAGGATGTAATGGTAAACCTGAGAAAAATAGCCACACCTTCATACACTAAAGTCTCCTTGAGTGCTCCAAACACCTACATGATTTTCGTCAAAATAAAATTCGTGATTGAAAACTATGTTAAAAAAGGCAAACCGAGCACACTGTGGCTTATCGGCGGCTTCCCGGTCAAGGAGAAGGCGACTGAGATCATGTCAATCATCAACTTCATCACCGTAAAGTGGAAAATTCATCTATTCTATTACGCCATCGGAAAGACGACCGACATGAGCTTGTGGAAGACATATCTGGACGAGAAGTACATAAAGATGACATTCACAGTCATCCCACAGAAGATAGTGGACACGGTTTCGATGATCATAAAAATCATCCGAGTTCCAGGAGGTAAGCAGGCCTACTCTCGCTTGATAGGCTATTAAACTATTTCATAATACCTTTAAAATGTTTGCAACGTATCAAGCGATTTTTAACAAGTAACAATACTTCTACATGTATTATGCACTTGATACCTCAAGTTCTGCCACTCTGTGTAGGCTACATGTTCATCATGGCATGTTTTGTATGTTGAGTCTCCAGTGCACCGTTGTTCCCTTCTAGGTCCAAAAGTTCCAAGCAGCATTAGTAAGTACATTTAAATCCAACGTCAATAGATGTATATTTGATATGCATACTTCCGTGAACGAAACGGCAAACCATGATCTCGAGGACACCCAACTTGTGTTAGTACATGTATATTGTCGAGCTAAATTTTATAATTCAGATCATTACTGAAATTTTTGTTACGAAACATTACCGGAGACAGTTCTTGCTTTGCACTCAATTGTCGAAACAGTTGAGAAAGGGATTTTATTTCCTGATTGGTTTTTGCATTGCATCGATAATCATGAAAGAATTCTGGATCAATTAAAACCGAACTTTTTTGTACGTCAGAAACATGTGATATTTCAGAGAGAGAAAACTTGTTGAGTTGAATGACATCGAAGAAGATCGGCATTTGTAACAAATAATTCTAGGGATCGAACAATGGCACACAAAATCAAATCCCAAATCTCAGGTATTCAAACTTTCAAACATTTTGCAGCTAAAATTTCCCTTGGGGGTTTCGGTGGAAAGGGCGGAATGGGAAAGACACCGAAGGGGAAAAAGCGGGAAAAGAAAGAAAAGAGAAAGGGTGATAAGCCAGAAAAGAAAGGGCCACGTGATCGAAAGCAAAAGGATACCGGAGAAGAAAAGCAAAAAGGAAGAAAGCCTCAGAAAGAAAGGCCGAAGAAAAAAACACCAAAGGAGAAAGGCAAGCCAAAGGGAAGAAAGCCAAAACAAGAGGACAAATCAAAGGATGAGAAAGAAAAGCCTAAGGGAGGAAAGCCGACAAAAGAAGATAAGTCAAAGGATGAAATGGAAAAGAAAAAGGGTGGAAAGAAAACAAAGGGGAAAGGGCCATCCAAGAAAGGTATGGAAATTCCATTTTTATGACGACGGAAAAGAAATGGGGAGAATATTTTTGAAATCCAGATATTGGAAACAAATACACATGTAGTTATACAAGAATAATTTAGTAAATCGACAATTATTATAATACCGGTATTATTTGTGGCACCTTGACATAGTCCAATACCAACTTACAAATTTGCCATTCGTTTCAGGGAGCCAAAAACAAACTGTCGTGATTGACCTTATCCTCGTTGTGGACGGTTCATCTTCAAGTAGCAAAAAGGCATTTAGACAAGGAATAGACTTCGTCATCCTTCTTTTGCAAACATACAGACTCGGGGAAGACAGCATGCGAATCAAGCTGGTCTATATTAAAAACTCACGTGTCTATACATTCACGTTCGACAAGGACGAAAAAGCGACAGACTACATAACGTCAAGCAAATCAATACCGTTCAGCGGAGGAAAGATCGAGATTGTGAACATTTTTGAAGAAATCAACAAGTTCTACTCCAGTTTTAATCGTAACAATGCCGGAAGGTAAGGTAACCATGGATATCAAATTTTTACATGTATCCATAATCCATTTAAACTCCATTTGCTACTGATTTGGTCGGTCGTGGTTATATCATCAGTTATGGTCTTTGATTTCAGAGTCATGATCCTGTTTGGTGGATTCGAAGTGGGGACATCATGGGAAATCAGGTCCAAGGTATCCCTCCATGTTCAACGAATGAGCGACCAGTTCAGGATATACTACTTTGCCACCGGCGTGAAAAAGGATCTTGGATTCTGGAAGGACCTCCTCAGTGAAAAATACATTGTAAAATCGTACCAAAAGACTTCGATCATCCAATGGTTCAAGACGAGTTCGTCTTCATTCAAAATATTCGGTAAGTGTTTTGTCAAGTACTAGGCGTGATCGACAGGCTATACCATCATTAGCAATAGTGATAGTAACTGTTAGTCGTGATTTGGTATCAGCTTTTTGACATGTCCAGTAATAGATCCGCATCTGATTGGGATTTTCTTTTTTCAGGACTTGGGTTTACCCCGAAGAAGTTGAATTTCCAATTTATTTTAACATGGGACGGCTCGAAGGCCACCGGGAAGGATGCGTACTTCAAGGTTCTCTACATGATACTAATTCTGACCCGTACTCATTACGTAGGAGACGGAGGCCTCAACCTTTTCGTTGTCCATTACAACAGCGGGAAAGTCAACACACTCATTTTTAGGAAACCCACAGACGTCGCATCGCAGTTGACGATAATGACTACGGACTTGTATCTGAAGGCGACTTTGTCCCCGTCAAATACCTACCTGATCTTCACGAAAATAGAAGGATTGATAAAATCGGATATTGACATAAAGATCCCTAGAACACTCTGGCTTGTAGGTGGTTTCCCAGTGACGACAAAGAAGACCGAGATAATATCAATCATCCAATTTATTACGAAGACGTCGAAAATTTACATTTACTACTATGCCATCGGAACATTAACGGATATTACCTTCTGGAAGGACAGCGTTGGTGACATGTATGTCAAACCCGACTTGAAATTTACATTGACGACGATAGTGAGCGAGATTACTTCGGTCGTCAGTGTAATAAAAAATCCAGCAGGTAGGTGGTGTTACGATACAGTTTAAGTAAGCATGCACATCCGCTAGCTACCTCTACATGTAACTCAGAACTATTTCTTGGTTGAAACAGAAAGTGGTAGACTGAAATCTACGATGCACATGCACATCTTAGCTGAAATATGCATGAAATGCAAAAACAGGTTCGAATATCGACAACTTTCGCCCTACTTGATAATGGCGATTGGTGTTCAACGAGAGTCATTAATGAATCATGATGAAACCTTACTGACAGAGTCATTTGATAAACTTTTGTATGGTTATCAATGTGTCTTTGCATTTTTTCGATTTTAGGTCCAATGATTCCTCCCGGTCTGGGTAAGCAGTCACTACGAATCCTTTCACAGAAAAAATTATATATCACGCCTTCAACGTCCCTCACCTAAAAGGTTGAAGACACAATCGGTTACACGATCCTTCAGTGTATCACATATTACCACAAATAGATAAGAGATAATCCTCTCTTATCTAGTTTTGATATTACACAATTTAATGACATTTGAATAAAATTAACTGTCGGTTTTATAAACGCGTCTTTTATTTCTGCGTAATTTTTGCTGATAAGCACTTTAGTATAAAATATGAAACCTAACCTATTTTTGTGAATGCAGGCATAACTTTGAAAACGCCTGACAGTGAAAAGGTGACTAAGACGAAGCAAAAAGAATCGAAATCAAAAGAAAAAGAACAGAAAAAGAAAAAGAAATTGCCACCAAAGAAAGGAAAACAAGGCATGAAAAGTAAGGATATCATTCAACAGTATCGCTAAATGTCTAAATGTGAAACGGAAAATTGGTCGAAGAGAAGAAGTTTTCCTAAAAGCACCATGTGTCTGAGCTTCTTTTTTTGTGTTTGAGAGTTTTAGTGGTGTAAGTGTGGTTACTGTACACGTAGAATCTCAGTACATGTACATCATCTCTCGCATTTCAATGTTATCCTGAGATTTCATTCTCTCTATTTTTTTCTTCTAGTATGCCCGGAAGGCACCTACGAAACAAAAGAAGGCGAGTGTTGCAAGACTGGAACTATTTTCACCAACGGATACTGCTGTATCGAGGGGTACGTTGGATCCGGGAACCTGTGCTGCCCGAGTGGAACAACCGCTAAGAACGGGAAGTGCTGCCCGAAAGCAAATGGCGGAAAGTGTTCGGCCGGGGAGGTGGCATATACACCAAAGAAACGTAAG
Organism: Notospermus geniculatus; assembly: GCA_002633025.1. Classification (NCBI taxonomy): domain Eukaryota; kingdom Metazoa; phylum Nemertea; class Pilidiophora; order Heteronemertea; family Lineidae; genus Notospermus; species Notospermus geniculatus. The sequence goes on from NMRB01000052.1 coordinate 441,769, forward strand.
TTGAATTTAAGAGCGTCACTGTTAATACATGTAGCTCTGTTCAGGCCTATACCTTTTTCAGTTCTCCATGAAATTTGATGAGCAATGCCCATGATGAGTGTATCAGAGGTTCTTAGCACTCACTCCCTTTCCTGTAGAAATTTTTCTGTGCGGTGACATAGGGAGCAGCATCAAGTAGGCCTACCACCGTTTGCCTCAGGATGAGCAATACCAAGAATTGTCAATATTTTTGCTTCATGAATTAAAACCATCGATAGAAGATGTCTATTTATCAGGAAAATGATTCCCCACAGTTTGCTTTCGGTGTGTTTTAAATTTAAAAATGGTGACACCTGTGGATAACCCAACTATTGCTGATAACTGCACACAGCAGAGAGTAGAACTTAGAGGGGAGGGGGCGGTGAAATTCTATTACTATACATGTTATTGTTGGTGACAGTGCGCCCTGTAGTTCATTGAGGCAATGTGAAAAAAACAGATGAGTCCTAAGTCTTTTTTCTCAAGAATATGTGTTACCAAAAATTTAATGAATTACCCCCTCCCCTAAAACGAGGCTGCAGGTCATTCACTTCAACTATCATTTTTTACAGGTTGCCGATGTTGTCCTTAAAAATAGGGGGTACCAGCCACGTGATCCGATTTTCCCTGCATAATTTTCTGTAATTCATCTGAGTTTAATAAATCCAATGAATTACAGGGAGTAGGATGAATTCTGTTTTTTTTTTGTTGATAATGTATCAAATATCCAAAGTAGGCACACTGTCACCAACAAACAAAATTTTGCCTGCACCTTTCGATTTCTCTCATGTGTGATTCTGTTTTACTCGCCCTTTTATTCGTTTGTTTCAAAAATACCATTCAAAAATTGCTTTCCCAGCAACGAAAAGGGGAACAACGAAACGGAAAACTTCAACGGAAGGAAAGTCCGGAGAAATACCACGTCTTTCATCATCAGGTGAAAAAGAACCCTCAAAACCGCTGCCCTTACCGCAAGAGAAATTGATGGTTAAACCCATTCCCCCAGAAGAGAAAAGAGGGCCGAAGTTAGTACCCGAAATAGCAGAGCCACCACCGGTTAAACCAATTCCCCCAGTACAAGATCTAAAGCCTTTGCCACCTCTTGTGGATAAGGAAGTTATGAAAACCGTTTCTCCGCAGATTCCTTTGAAGCGTGGCGCCCCAGTTTTGGAGAAAGTAACGCTCAAAACTATAGCCCCTGTAAGGAAAATTACTCTGGAGCCGCGCTTACTGGACTTGAATCACGCAACACCTAAGCCTATTGAGAAAGAGACACCAAGTACCGGTACCTCGGATGGTAAAACGTCAAAACTGCACGGTCCAAAGGCTCCGGTTGACTCAGAAACGAAAACAACAAAAGTGCACGAGCCAAAGGCTCCGGTTGGCTCAGAAACGAAAACAACAAAAGTGCACGAGCCAAAGGCTCCAGTTGGCTCAGAAACGAAAACAACAAAAGTACACGGGCCAAAGGCTCCGGTTGGCTCAGAAACGAAAACAACAAAAGTGCACGGGCCAAAGGCTCCAGTTGACTCTGAAAGCAAAACAACAAAACTGCAGGGTCCAAAGGCTCCGGTTGATTCTGAAACCAAAACAACAAAACTGCAGGGTCCGAAGGCTCCGGTTGACTCAAAAACGAAAGCAACAAAACTGCAGGATCAAAAGATTGTCTCGGAAAAGAAAACACCACAAAGTTTGACAGATAAGGGGACAAAAGAGAAGCCATCTATCCGTGGGGAAGACAAGCCTAGTCAGAAGAAGACGACCGAAGAGCGTGGAGACGCTGGAGATAAAACAACACCGACCAAGCCAACGTCAAGGAAAGAAATACCAACCAAGAAGCTTCCGTTAGCTACTCAATTGGTGACTGCGAAATCGGAATCTAAGGCACATCCAACCGGAGCTAAAGAAAAGAAAGGCAAGTCTTACGAAGAGAATCAGTAGCCATGCATGTTAATATCAAACACAAAAAGGCCAGTTAGGTGTAATACTTTATTGGTGCTCCGTAAGAACTTGCGAATTTTTCTGTGGCTTACATCCAGCAGCATGTACATGATGTACACCTGACATCCCTTCAAATTGATCTCCAAGCCGGGAAAATGCTGATGTCATCAGTTTATCATCTTTCAGGCTGTACCTCTAGTTGTAATGTCCGTAAGTATCGTTCTCCTATTATTGACGGCAATTTCTATACAATACCGACCGTACTAAGCTCGGCCCACATGACAATCGGCCGCCTACTCTGATTTCCCGCCCAGGACGGTATTGGGGCGCGGGTACAGTATTTTACACTGGATGGCATTAGGAATTCCACGACTGGGCTGGAGACATCATGACATTGGCCTATATTTGTTTTGTTTCACTTCTTTTATATTACAGAGGGACCGAAACGTCATTTACGTCTTGATCTGATCATCATCTTCGACACGTCTGCCTCAACCGGCCAGAAAGGTTTCGAAACGTCACGCCGGTTCATCCTCACGCTACTGCGTCTCTTCTTCCTGGGGCCTCAAGGTCTTATGATGAAGGTCATATACCATACAGACCACGTGCATGTTCTCACTTTTGACCAAGAGAGGAAGCTATATACGTATTTGACTGAGGTTATGTCGGTCCCTTTCCTTGGGAAGCAGGTAGACATGATCAAGATCTTCCAGACGGCCAAGAAAGAATTTAGTACCCTCGTTCGTAGGGATCACGTAAATCAGTAAGTCATAAGTTATGATTGATTGATTGAATTTATTTGACCAAAATAAAGAATACATAAACCACAGGCCCCTCGAGGATCGGTCAGTGAGAAAATTGTGTAGTTTTCGAGCCCGACCGCAACTAGGCCCAGTACGTGCTCTACGAGCTACGAAGAGCACGTACTGGGCCTAGTTGCGGTCGGGCTCGAAAACTACACAATTTTCTCACTGACCGATCCTCGAGGGGCCTGTGCATAAACAGAGGTGCAGAGTAACAAAATAAATGGTCGTGGAGACCCACACTAAGGCCAATAGAGACCGCTAGCGTGCGGGCCACCCCAAATTATACAATACTTATATACATGTACATGAGATATTTACAAGGTGGCTGAACAGGCTGGAGGTGGAAGAGTAATATGGAGAAGAAGGAGAGGGGGTAGATGTAAGAATTAGATCAGTAGATCATCTTTATCTTTATGCTACCACAAGGAAAGATTGAGAATTATCTCTTCAGTCCTTTTTCATCACTCTTTTTTTGCTGATAACGTCGTGTTTGGGTGAGTTTCAGCTCATCCTACATGTAGGATTATAACTTTATTTGGATACCTGTGGAATCAAGCTGTTTGTTAAGTACGCATCTTTCCCCTTTCACCTAAAGAAAAATATGACCAATATCGAATAAAACAAGTCACTCCCAAAGCAAAAGATAAGCCTTTTATATTGTCAGCTACCTCTTTATGTGTGGTGGTTTCGACGTGAAGAAATCGCAATATGGTGCATTAACAAAGATCATAAAGAAGGACCTCATCAACAAGTTACAACTAGAGATATTCTACTTTGCTGTTGGAGTGACGTCGAAGACTGATGCAAGCTTCTGGAAAACTGTGATCAGCAAGGAACACGTGATTTGGTCTACAGTGATAAATGAGTGGTCTTGGATTATTAATTGGTTTTTGATGCATTCAAACCGAATCGAAGGTAAGTTATGATGTTTTTGCTCAAGTTTGGACATTGTTTCTAAGATTATTCGGCTGTTCGGGTGTTCGCCAGTGTGTCCGTATACCATATAACTCTATGTAAACTCGGCCTAACACATGCGGGCCTCAAAAATATGGGCCTGAAGATGGAATTGGTGAGGACTGCCTGTATGTAAGAAGCCATTGTAAAGAGTCTGCACAGCTTACTGGGCCCGGGCTTACATGTAGGTCAACTCAATAGATTTACACTAAGATACACACGCACTCTGGGCTATACGTTTGCCACAGGAGGTCCGAAACGAGACACAGGAAGAGGTCCAAAACTTTCATAATGAAAATTCATTAATCACTCTCGCTGTTTCAGGAGGACCAGGTGGTGGTAAGAGGAAAAACATTGCCACGAAGCGTGTGTCAAACGACACTGCTGCCTCGTGGTTTTTAATTTTCTGTCTCGCGATGCGCCGCAAATACTGTGCCAACGCGATATACCGCGATCCAAACGCGCGCGTTTTTTTTTCGCTCGTTCTTTGCGTAGGATTTCCGAAGGCTTGGTGAAGACGATGCCTCGACCTACTAAAGAGGAAAGGTGAGTTATTACAATTACCTGCCCTTAGCCCTCAAGAACTGCATTTGTTCCTTGACATCACCCCTTAAATGCACCCTAATCTCCCAACTAAATCATAACATGTAGGGCCTACTGGGCTAAATATTCCTATCCGCTATCTACCCTTGTATCACTTTCATCAGGCATGCTTTTCTTTCCAGATCTGATTCTTTCTTTTTGACATCACACGCCATATTTGAAGGTAAACATTCGATTTATCAAACTTTCTTCACGCCTTTCGTGCCTTGCCATAGCAGCGGCAAGCATCCTTTTCAGTTCATCTCTTGCTGACGAGATGTCAACACCATCGCAGGCTTCTTGAGATTGGTAAATTTCTTCATTGAAAATTATTCAACCAGTGATGTAAAGATATGTAGTATATCAATAAAGAAGCATGTGTTTGCACCTAATTCACTGGGCTAACTAATTTGTTGTTACAGGCCAATATACCTATTATATACTCAGTAAGTCAAATCTCTCAGGCTGAAAACCAATTTATGTTTTTGAAGAGGACCCCAAGAGATGTTTTCTTTATTCCATCAATAGTTCTTTCATTTTCCAAACATCACCTTTAAGTCAATTAGACCCTCTTCCATCTTAGGGCATATCCGGCTCATAACTTGCTTTCTTTTTTAACACAAGGCATCACTCACAAAGCCTTCGCAATATATGTTGCACATTATACTTTCAGCGTAATCCTGGGGCTTGGGGCATCATGGAGTCAACGGGACGGAGTGGAATGGAAAGACGTCACCAACTCTTGCTGAAAGGTGAGGATCTGTGGACCAAGCGTGGGCACTGAAAGAGAATGCCAAAGCGATGTTTTTACCATCACGCAACACCTTTTCTGTACTCATGACTTGCGCTTACATGATTCGGTCGTGGTGCCAGATCTTCCGACGATTACACGTTTTTAGACCCCAAAAGTTCAGTACATAGGTTCAGTTTTGTTAAGTCGCTTAACTTGTCATAAAGGTGTGACGATAACTTGTATTATCTATTTTCGTAGATCAATTCATGCCAACTCATTTCGGTAAGAAACGATTTATTGACGTACTGCAATATGGCACGTGAAAAACTGGAATTTTACAACATGAAGACTAAAGAAATAAAGCGAATCATGTTGGAAGTGATGAAAAAGCTCTCTTTCGACCGTTAGATCATTCTTGTATTGTTTTTGCGATGAGCAATAAGACCAACGGTCCAATAACCACATAGGACAACATCCGTCATGAGTCTTAAGCAGACAAAAAGGATAAAATGAATACATTTCTTTTCTTTTTCAGGAATTTTGGGTCCATAAAATCACAGTTGAGTAATGGCTTGCTATGGTTTTTGCGAACGTCCACCAAAGACAAATTCAACATGTTCAGTAAGTTTTAAAATGATCAATTGGAATAGATTTTTGAAAACGTCATATCCAATATTCAGTCAAAGAAAGGAATAATGATCTCCCGCGTTATGGATAGGTGGTGTCAACCGGTTAGTAATTTAGATTAAAGTTTTATGAGCGCCACCAGAAGAACGACTAGAATCGAATAATTTAGAATGGTATTAAAGAAGTAATGTTTGGTACGATGTCGTTGGTCCGGAAAGCTACGGCTGGTCGAAAGAAAATGTCGTAATCAATTTCCCCGACAGAAAATAATAAAAATCCATTACGTTATATCGCTAAAAAAAGTACCAGCTGCATATTCTCCATTAATTGCACAAAATTGTAGATGGTTACACTCAACCTTATCAATTTCCCTTTCAGTCCTTCTTGGAGATAAGATGACAATGGAAACAATTCGTAACACGATACACATGCAGAGGCGACATTAAGACCATGGCAAAGCTGTAACGCCTGAAGGTGCGATTTATGTTCAACACGGGTAAAAGGACTCGGCCCAGTTGCCTCGAAGTTTGTGACTTTTTGTTTGAAACTTGTTTATTTGTAAAATTCAGTGGATTAGGTAGTAAATTCCTCGCCCTGTAAAAAATATATACGGATTCTTGTATTTGTTTCTTGACTGATGGTAGAAAAAGGCCACATGCATCACAAAAATGTCCCTCTTGTCGGGATTGATATCATCATACAGCTCAGAACCTCCTGATAACTTTTTGTTTACTCCGTATTAGAGTTGTTGTCTATTCATGACTGTTGAAGGCCCCAAACTGTTGCTGTGCATTACAAGTATTGCCACCATACAGTGAACTGTTTGAAGTGCCCAACAGTTATGAATAGACAACAACTCTATTGCAAACTATTAAACTTGATGCCCCTGAAACGCAGGAAGAGGAATTGTACTCCATGCTCGAATAGCAGCATGGACGGACAACTTTGAGCAGATTGTAGGAAGTTGTTCTTACACCAAAGAACTATCTGATGGAATTATTGATATCGTAAAACAGCTTAGAACCTCCCGGATCTCTATGTTTTCCGTATACATATAGACAAAGTTTTAAATAACCTGGCATCCCTGAAACCAAAAATAGATTAGCGAGTTTATCTATTTTTGCTGAAACGCAGGAAGACGAAATATGTTTATGATCATTTAGGCCAGGGTTATTATATTCTTTGGTTTACGGGCACAAAGTTTCTGAGCCCAGGTACGGAGGACGGAATAAAAATAAAAAAAAACTTAGGTTAAGTTCACTTTTTTCATTTTCAGCTTTAGAATGACAAGTTAGACAAATCGGAGGAAATAAAAAACCAAATAAATTCTTTATAAATGCCTCTTTTCTGCTTCTTTCCGTCCTTGTTGCTGGGAAATAGTGTTGGTTTTATTTATTTTTAGCTGTCCTGACTGCTAATCCAAGGTCGGCGAGAATAAAAATGACTCCATTTATTCGTTTTTTTCTTAGAAGACCTCATTTGAACTTCGGAGGCAATAAAAGAAACTGATTTTCCCAATTTTATTTTTTTTTCGGAATGGCATTTTGCCACGTCGGCGGGCCCGTAAACCAAAGAATAAAAAAAGTGTGGCCT
>NMRB01000052.1:449035-461279 GCA_002633025.1 Notospermus geniculatus
GTCTGAGCGTACGTTCAGAATGCATTCACCGGGTGTCAAGGTTGTAATGCCTGTGATAAACTTTGTGGCGTGCATCTGGTCAGCTGTCAGCAAAAGGGCGCATGTGTTATAAGAGACCTTAAGATTTATCAGTGGTGTACGCTCATTAAAACAAGAGGCCCATGGGCCTTGCGCTCAGCTGACCGGTTCGTGCATGGCATGGGTGATTCATCAGTGTGTGTGCTCCTGGTACTATGAGGCGTATGAGGTTTGCGCTCAGCCTACCTGGTATCTTTTTTTATGTGTGATTGATCAATGGTGTACGTTTCTCATAACAAGAGGCCCATCGACCTTGCACTCAGCTGACACTGTACGTGGTATGTGGCATGAGTAGTGTACACACCTCATAGAAACAGACCTGGTAGGACAGCAAACTGATGAATCCTCTTCGATTGCTTATTGCTAGTTTATTAGAAAACGTTGCCCCATTGTCTTAAATATTGTAATACATGTATTATTGTAACATAAACGTATACTGTCTACATTTATGTATTTCTATGTCGGTGAGTAATGAGCCTGCTCCTTGGAGCATGAACACTAAGTTTATTTCGTTCCCAAACTGCCTATAAATCTACACGGTCGTTGCTGATCAGAAGTAACCTGACCTCGATAAATATTCCAGAATGATATCGGTATTGCTTCCCAGTCACATTAGGCCCATTCGACCGCTTGTTGTCCATCCATCACCGCGGCGGATTCTTTGACTCAAACCAACTGCACCACGTGCTTTTGTTCTTTTCCTCCACCAATTTGTCCAGAATGAGCTATAGACCTACCGCTATGTGGCGCTCACCACATTATATACATGTATCTTAGCTTGACTTCCGTCCGAGTCCGACTTTCCATAATATACATGTACATCTATCATGACGTCTCTGCCGCGTTATTGCAGCGCAAATCTTCGATAAAAAATGTCACGGCATCATCAGAATTACCATTACATGTGACGATTTTTTGCCTGGCTTAGAATTGTCCACCAGGTCAGAGCAATGTATCATGAATGGTGCAACACTAATTCATTTTCGTCGAATAAGACCAATCGCCGAACGGCCGTTTACAGATAATGGATATGACCATTTCCTGAAAAGCCACAACATCACCCAAAACGTGATTACAATGTACTAATACTACTTAGTCTGTCATTAGCAGAAGGCTTGGTTCCCAGGTCACAATGGGAAGCATGTTTACCCCAGGTCGACAATTGCTGGACTATGTTCAAAGAAATTAATCTATGGTAACCGGACACCAAATTAATCACGAGCGAGATGCCAACTGAGAAATGGGTTGCCGATAAATTCCCATTTGGAAGGCATATGTAACTGCCCCTTTCGGCAAGTTTCTATCAATGTGGCCGTAAACTTGCTGCGTTGGCGTGTGAACAAATACCAGGGCACAGGTGTAACGTTTTTCAGTGTAGCCATTTTTCTGTGTGATTCCCATTGTTCGGAACACGGTGGAAAACAGACTCACAGTTTCGCTGTGTGTCGCTCATTGTCAAGTCACCGCGCCGCTTATTGCGTCAATCTTTTGTAATGTCACACTGGCCCACGGGCTTCACTGAAGAAAAAAACGTTACACCGGCAGCTGCAGACATTGGTCTATACAAACCACAAGCCTCTGTCGTCGATTTCATTTAGGTTCAGGGGCAGTATGCATAAAACATAGTGTAAAATTATGTAAAATTTCCCTCAAATCAAAGAATGTTTTATGCATTGGCCCAGCAGGCCCTGGGGCCGTATGCATAAACATCTCAATTTATTTTTCCACTTAAAATCACTAAGGATTCCTAAGAGAAGGGTATTTTGAGAGTGGTGTGCATAAAACGCCAAAAGATAAACCCGAGGGAAGTATTTTCCGTATTTTCCCTTGCCAATTATGCTAGACATCTCGGCCAGTAGAAGCGACCATTACAAACAGCATTAGTCTAAATTGGTTTGGTAAGTGATTGCGAAATCGTGCCCTGCAGTTTACGCCGCAAGGAATAACCCGAGGCCTACTCTGCATAGAACCGAAGTTTCCTCACTTGAGGTACTGCTAGGGGTGTGTTAAGAAAAGGGCTAATATGATGGAATTTCCTTTGATACTTCGAAATTCTCAGGACAAAACTCAAGAAAGTTACTTTTTGATAACGCGTAGATCCGATGACAACATAAAACAGATAATATTGTATAATAAATCATTGGTAAGTGTCCTGGTGTCATATTCCGGCCGTGTAATCGCCCGGAAGAAAATTTTCATATTCCCGCACATATCAAAATAATTGCTCCTCCACTGAAATATTTGACATTTATTCCTCATAAAAACCTGTCTGATTTTCTATTTGGAAGTCAATAATTCATAACCAACCGACTTGTAAATGAAATTTTGATGCTCTGACCATTTACATGTAATGTGTTATATTATATGGCTTTTTGTGGAATGATGTATGAAGTGGGACATCGCCGGTTATTTTATTGTTGGATGGTCGCTCGCCAAAGCTACGATACATAGAGCTACATGGTATACGGACACGCCGGTAAACAAAGGCTTCATAACGGTTCGCGAACGTCAAGCCAATAGAGAGTTTTTGCAAAGCCCCCGAAACGCCGACGCGTACGTCTATCCTATTGTTCGCTGCTCTCTGCGCGGCATCGAACAATGGGATTGGCGTTCCCGTTGGCGCTTCGGGGGCTTTGCGAAAACTCTCTATTGTTAACCGTCGTGTCCGCATACCGTCTTTGTTATTTCTCGCCAGGTTGGTTCCTAACAACGCATTTTCCGTTCCATGTAGCTTACTGGCCAGCGAGGAAGTTTGAATCCGTCCGAAATGTTCGACTTTTTTTGTGAACAGGGTCATTGGTTGTCAACGGAGCGCCATCCAATTTAGATGCCTTTTACGACTAACATGACTAAAACTAGGGAAAGCACCATATGTTACCAATACGGAAACATGATCTTGCTCCAAACACGTTTACATTTCTGTGTAGTCAAGGGTACGTTATTAATCTACGTGGTTTGCTTATTCCGTCGAGAGACATTGCTCTAGCTATAAATGTGCTGTAGCATTACTTTAAAAATTCATGACTTGTTAACAATGGTTTCGTGGCCATGTTGGTTACACCCACGTGTCTGTCATATCTAATGTTCAGCATGAAGAAGACCTGACAGTCTAGACCTGTGCGGTCACTACATAACCTCGTTGGCTGCGGGAACGGCGGCTTCTCCTAATTGGTAACATACGATATACCATCCAACATTTTCTGAAAGGCAAGGGACAGTTACTAAATGATATTTTGATACGGTAGAGATGCCTGCTGCCACTTAAAAACAGCTAGCGCAAATACGCCAAGATAACGAATAAGTAAAACGAGAGTGTGATACACTTCATCTGCTTTGCATTGATGATCTTCTGTAGTTTTTGCAGTTTAGAAGGTACACCGTTTGATAACTTGGCTGCTGTACACTAGCTATGGAAGCCGCTGCAAATTTGTAGGTGGCAGCACTGTTTTGATCATGATGTATTGCACGATGAGGCAGGTGCTGCCATCTATAGAAAGACACAGTGGTCGTTATCCAATATGTGTCAACAGCAGTTAAAAATGCAAGTGACATCCCGGTCCTTATCAATTTTCCACACAAAAGGCGACCGTTGTAGACCTGGTTTCAGTGTACTGCCCTCTATCGTAGCTGTGACCCCATTCTGATCCCCAAAGGCGACCGTTGTATAGGACCTGATTTCGGTGTACTGCACTCTATCGTAGGTATGATCCCCATTCTGCATTACATTCCTTCTTATGATTCAAAGAAATTACCGGTCATTATAGTACATGTATATTTAAACGCTGGCCGACTGTACGGATATCCTCCCCTCTCCCAACGAAAATCTGTCATCAGTTTCGACAGGAAAGGCCATGAGATCACCCAATGCAGACAGTTATTTGTGTTGAATTGAATACATGCCAGGAGATGGGAATATAAGGGCGCGTTATCAACGGTTCGCAGCGACCAAATTATCATTTATCATGGCACGGTGAGGGTGCCAACTCTCCGCTATAGTATTGGTTAAAGAAAAACGATAATCTTGTCCAGTCGCCAATATAAAACAACATTTCGATTGAGTCTGGTCTGGAGAAATCGATAAACGGTATAAAAAACGTAATGTTTTTCGCCTCGTCGATGAGGACCATAACCAACTGCCTACTAGGTGTCACTAGTGGTTAAAACGTTGAAATGGAAGTGACATCCAGGTCCTGATCAATTTCGCACACAAAAAGCATCCATTGTATAGGACCTGGTTGTGATGTGCTGCCCTCTATCGTAGTTATAACCCCCATTACATGCCTTCATTGGATTGAATTGAGCTTCTGAAGATTAATTTTTAAAAACATTCCCAAGCGTACATGTATACTTGTAGGTTCACAAGGAAGTAGCCCTATTTGTCAAAAAAAAACTAAAATGGAATATGCCACTTGTTGAGGAAAAATGTATTACTGCTTGTTGCTTTCTCCAGAAACGATAGCTCTTCGATATTTTTTACTCCGAATAAAATGGTTATCATTTTTCTGCTCTATGCCTTCGGGTTACAGCTGCCTGATGACGTCGTACTCTTTGTGACAAAAAGAAAGCGATACTTTAATACGTATGTATGATCATCAACAGATGTCTTTTCCCCATGACGAGAATACCCTGTTCCACCTCTTCAACTTTCATCCTCATGCTAAACATGAGGGCAAGGTGAATCTGTGCGCACACTTCGTGCCACGAATGTTGCTTTATCTCAGTCACAGAGTCACAATTATTTGTTTGGGGAAGTGGACTTATATCGTCGTAGTCCTTGAAGGAAAGGCCATTACCGCCCACTGACGTCAATGGGAAACAAAAATCTGGCATGGCAGCATTCAAACGAAAAAAACCCATCCCTTATGCAAGGATGATGTTAATCCTGTGATTGTTTTCGCAACACAAGACGTTAAAAAGGACAGAAAGCCTCTTTGACCAGAAACCTACCAGATCGCTAAGAAGTCAGGGTTACATTTTTCTTGTTTTGACCATGACGGGATTCGCTTTTATGTTGGATTTGGTGACTATTAGCATTCATTGCGAAACGAATCAACCTTTCCGTAGGATAAGCCCTCCCGAGATAATTCTCTATGCAAGTCTCCTGCAGTCTTCTACGAGTCTTTTGCAGTCTTCTATAAGTCTTCTGCAGTCTCCTACAGGTCTGCTGCAGTCTTCTATGAGTCTTTTGCAGTCTTCTACAAGTCTTCTGCTGTCTCCTAAAGGTCTCCTGCAGTCTTCTATGAGTCTTCTGCTGTCTCCTACAGGTCTCCCGCAGTCTTCTACGAGTCTTTTGCAGTCTTCTACAAGTCTTCTGCAGTCTTCTATAAGTCTTCTGGAGTCTCCTACAGGTCTCCTGCAGTCTTCTATGAGTCTTTTGCAGTCTTCTACAAGTCTTCTGCTGTCTCCTACAGGTCTCCCGCAGTCTTCTACGAGTCTTTTGCAGTCTTCTACAAGTCTTCTGCTGTCTCCTACAGGTCTCCCGCGGTCTTCTACGAGTCTTTTGCAGTCTCCTATAAGTCTTCTGCAGTCTTCTACAACTTAGTCTTCTGCAGTCTTCTACAAGTCTTACTGCAGTCTTCTACGAGTCTTTGCAGTCTTCTACGAATTTTCTGCAGTCATCTACAAGTTTTCTACAGTTTGACAATACTGGTATACTGACGCTTTTTAAACAGACCTTATCACCGTTATGCTGATGCTACAGCTCACTATAAATTCTCCAGTTTCGGATCCCGTATCGTTGGCAGTAGATCAACTTTTCATTACGGTTATCGAAATTGATTCCTAAGTCAGAGATGTACCACTAGTTATTCATTTCTTTTTTACTTTTAAAGTCTGTTTTCATATTCTTGTTCTAAGCACTTGATTATGAATGTCATAGTCGACTGGCGTATCCTAGTAGAAAATAATAAATCGATATCACCACTCAGACGGTGATGTTACAGAAAAAAGGAAGAAATTCAATCTAACTCAACGTCAGACACCTATCGTTATGTCATCTCATTCCTGTCGTTAATCACCAGTCATTTTACCTGCAGATATCAGATTGCAAATAACATCATTTTTCTCATGAGACGTGAAGAGGTGGTCATTTTTGAAACACAGACGGGATCGGTATCGGGTGCACTACTCCTTAATTGAACAGTTGGTGCAAATAGAAGTACCAATCATCGGAAAAGCCTTCTTGTGGTTGGGTCGATATCCGACAATCCCTGGCTGGACGAATTGCAAATGACTTCCATGACTTAAAAACTGTCACTTTACCCGCTGAAGACAAAGAATGGGGTCATCCAGCTGAAGAATAAAAGAAGCGAACCAATTTTCTCTTGTAGGCCTGTAATATTGCTGCCTTTAGGCATATACATGTATCATATTACATTAAGTATGGAAGTCTGCCGGGCGTGCCATGGCGCGTGTGGCTGTGAGGGCTGTGAAGGTGGAGTACTCTAGCTGATGTTTCATATATTGATTTGAATAGAACCTGGGTTCAATCAGGTGTTTATTAGCCATTTTACTTTTGCATGGTGAAGTTACCGGTAACTTTGGTCCTGGAAAGTATTAACGTGTGAACTGTCAGCACATACTGCTTTTATATAGGAAAGGACATGCACAGTTCGCTCTTGATTTTGACATATAAAAATCTTTTAACGCAATCACCAAGCCAACATAACACTTTGGAAATGTACTTTCACAGTTTGTCGCTCTTTGATATTGATATACGGGCATTTTTAACAAATCACCAAGCCACCATGACTATGCATAATACAGTTGGAGCATTACCGTTGCCCCATTGGACGATTCTGTCATGTGAAGCCGTTGGTCATTAGATTCCTATCACGGATTTGCCTTCTGGGAATGCAATGTCGATATTTACTCAATGAGTAGTGAAGGCAGAGAATATTCAGCGTTCAACCCTTGGAAACGACGAGAGATTATTTATACTGTATATACACCAGAGCAGCAACATTTAACAGACGCAGGATAATCTACAATGCTTAACGAGATAGCAATGCAGTTGTGAAGTACCGTACTACCTTCACGTATGTCTCACATTGACTTCGGGTAGTGGGCGATGCCAACTCCCCTTGGAAGAAACGCCAGTCCATCGTAAAATCCAACGCTACAAATCTCATTTCCCAATACTGACGGTTACAGTGATGGCCGAAATTATTCGAACACCAGGTTTACCTTAAAACGTTGCCCTACAAAGTCTGATTTCCATTTTTCACTTCTAAATAATTGGAAAAAGTGCATTGCTCTGAGGAAAATGAAAATGTTTCATTTGTACATTGATTGCCATTTTGATACAAATAACTGAAATATTTATTACATGCCAAGCAGTCGAATAATTTCGGCCACCACTGTAATAGGTCAGCGGCGGTGCAAGTTTTAGAGAAAGTTTGATTCAGATCAAACTTCGATATCTTCCACACCAAAGGAAAATTTCCAACCATCAAATATTCAACAGGCTGCTGAGAAATTCAGTCCATCAGTTTGACATTCACGTTGGCTGATATTCATAAAATCTAGCAAATGCTTTTACTTCAAGTTTTGTAGTACATTGACATTGGACCTTGTTGTGCAAATTTTAAGTAAAAGCATTTGCCAACTTCTATGAATAGCAGCAACTGTAAGACGGGTCTTCCAGTTACTATGGAGGGGACACCACCTTTTTATGTAAACGAAATCGTATGGTGTTAATGGAATTGACGTAATCATAATATTGAGACAACGCCATCCTAATTGGCCAGAACAAATCTTCTTAGGCGACTCATATATCACGCAATCACGATTTAGTTTGCATGATGTAATTTCACTACGAGCACCTTCGGCCGCTTTCAGCCTCCTCAAGGGCGTGATACACAGCTTCTAATCTGTTTTCTGTAATGATACCCCCAAATGTTATTCCATGTGGTATTGTTTTTTTACCAGGCTAGCAAAGAACTGGCAGCGAATACGGCCTTATAGCTAATGAAAGCATCGCTGTCAATTGTTTCTAGGTAGCTTATGCCTCTTCAAGGTGATATAACGAACAACAGCAACAGTAAGGTGATGCAATAACCGTGCCAATTGTATCAGCATCAGCGCTGCTGTTTTTTATGACGTGACATAATAAGCGGCTCAGAGCGATCCCCGCAATTGACAACAGATTGTTATTTTCTTCACTAAAAAATCACACAAAAATGAAATGGTCCATGGACCATGTGCTCACCTGGGGTAGCGAGCATAAAGGGGTCGTAACCCTACGTCTGGCCTAAGCCAGGCGTAGTGCTCGTTCTGGCCCTTGCACTACGCCTGGTTTAGGCCTGACGTAGGGTTACGACCTCTTTATGCTCGCTACCCCTGGTTCGATGAATCACCTGCCCTGGTATGCCTAAAAAGATAAATAAACTGATTTTTTGTCGGAGTGTCACACAATACATGCAGGATCTAAAGACCTCTCATTATTATAGGTAATGATTGTTTGATTTAAAGGCACCATCAACAAGAGAGACCAAGACACTTTATCCTGCGATAAAAAATGCAGGTGGGCATGAGGAGTAGAAGGTATAAAATTCAGTCGTAGGTATCCTGAGGTAATTGACATTCTTTGTGCTCGCTCCCCGTCACCGTAAACAATGTTTGTGGGTGGGAGCGAGCATCAAGAACCCACCCCGCATTACCTCAGGATGATTGCACCGGGCTGCTACGGTTCGTCATTTGTTTCCAATACCTCCACAGGCTTTTTGAAGCCTCTCCGTCGAGGATAATTGCAATAAAATACTGTAGAAAGTTTGAAGAGCACACAATTACGAGTCTAATTGCACGAAAATATCATAATCAATGCCATATTACACTTCGTGAGATTGGGACTCTGTGTCAGACATGTGCTGCAGGCTCTGCATAAATGACCCACCCAAGACAAGTTAAACAGACGTTTGTTCCAGGTCAGCGAGCCAAGAGCAACCATTAAAGATGCTGGACCGCGGGCCATGCTCGTTATACCTGTCGCTAAATTGCCCTCTTGCGGCAATAAAAAAATCTCCAAAACTTTCCATGATTATGGATGCCTTAAGCCTATATGATTTAGCCTGGTGATTGCCTGAGTTTTGCCCAGGGATGGAGTAAATCACGTGAATTTACAGGGAAAAGGGTAATTACATTTTCACTGCCCCAGGGATATAACATTCTCATATCGATTATGCTACCTTAGGCAACGTCTTTCAGAAAAACATAAGAACCGACGAAATTACATACAGTCGCCGACTTTAAGAGGGCATTTTCTTTCTTCAGTTTGAATGTACATCCATTTCTGCTTGGGGCTAGTACGGACTTATCGCTTTATGGCTGAATAGTTGGGTATCATCAACTATCAGATGGAGATTCAAGTACCATGCTGGTCGACGTACCGTACAGCGAATTATGCCAACGTTTTGGAACGTGACTACACTCGTTGGCCCCAAACATCCACATGAGAAAAAGCAAAACAAACTAACGATATATGACGAGAAAAAAACTACGGAGAAGCCCCAATTCCATTAGGGACTGGGCAAATATACCAGGTGCCATAACACACTTATGATGACTGATTCCTGTTGAGGGAGTTAGTTACTTGCACCAGAGAACACGAATCCCTTATCTATCCATTGCCTTTCACGGGTAAATCTTTTTTGCCACTTAAAGGAGCTCCTCAACGTGAGATAAAACTCCCGGCGGTGTGTTGCTGCTCTACCCTGATGTTGCACAGTATTCATTTTTGCCAAATGTCTAATCATTTAACTCTTTCAGCCCTATGGACGAATATATTCGTTCACCACTAAACCCAGTTTTCTACTGTGCACTGACGATCCTATGCGTATACTATCGCCATCTCGTGGATTCCAGACGAACTAGAGTATCCTCACCTGGCTGGGAAAAATTCAGCAGATGATTTCAGTACGTGGTCTGGCCATGAGATGGCGATAAAGTTACTAGGTCAGCAAGTAAGCCTGGATGGCACTGTTGTCTGGTGACTGATCAGACTTGTCTGTTGACTTCACAAAACGTCAGCAGGAAGCAGAACACGCCAGTTTCTGAGTTTGGAAGTAAAAGACAGTTAGTATTTGTGTTATTTCAGACTTTTTTTTCACAAAGTGACTTCAGCCAATTCTTCGGAGAAAATTTCAGGGTAAAAAATCACACATTTCATGGGACTGGTGAGAAGACTGTAGATTACTTACAAATTCCAGCTCTACAGACTTCTAAAGAGGAAAGCAAGAGCTTTACAATGGTACCAAGTGATATAGGATTGGACAAGTAGTTTTTTTTTAGAAAATCCTGAAAAATTGATTTTTTTCTGAAAATCGCCTAGGGCTGAAAGAGTTAATCATATCACGTCTCTAAACGAAGAGTTATCAGTTTTTTTATATTCTAGTCATCATAGAAAGAGTTCTCAGCTATCGCCTGGTGCATTAACCAGTGCGAATCGCCGCAGACACCGTGCCTCAGCAATACAAAACGCTTCCTTGAATACAAAGTAGTCAAGTACGAGGTTAGTTCAAGCAGTGACTTCATGCTTGGAGGAATTATAACTTTGGAGGAATTATACTGACTGAATTATACTGTCAGTATAATTCCTCCAAGAGGAAACCACGAAACCCAACACATTGAGTTTGCAATGGGGATTTACGTTGCTTAACTTCTAGCACAGGGCCCATATTCATAAACCTACTTAAGTCAAGGCTGTGGTACATGTACTTATCTTCCGTTGAAGAAAGGATAAGTGTCACACTTAGACTTAAGTAGTTTTATGAATATGAGTCCAGAGGCCAACGCGCCTAATGGACCATAAAGGAAATCCTCTATGGCTGACGGCTTTAACCGTGCCATATTGGAGCTCCAAGGGGTTTTATGTAGTTATGTAGTCAAGGTGGGCAAAAGCCTCTTCCCCATTGTACCGAGACATGTACTGCACATTTGAATGAACCAACATAATGACAACTGCAGACGTACAAACAAGGGATTTGATTGTTAATATTAGGCAGCACTGCACTGGCGGTTTTGAACAATACTTTTATTCCAAAAGAAATTAACATGGGAGCGTAATCCGATTGGTTTTCCATAGGTTTCTACGGGATTAACACCTAATTCATGGTTGGCAAAGCCCCCCCCCCCAATTCCGCCCACACAAACCAAAATGAACCAATACATTAGCCACCCCGGCCCTCTCACTACCAGTGGATATTAGAACAGGTAGTTCTGACCAATTTGGACACTCGGGGGTGTACCCTGGTTTTATGATCAAGTCAAGTCTTATAAATATGCTTGGCGGCATTCAAAAGTTCCTTTTCTGTTCCCTGTCCGTCATGCACCTCTTCGAAGCTCTTTCTCAATGCCCGTATATGTCATGAACACGAACGAAGTAGTGCAGCTGGGAGGTGTCATTATGTGTTTCCAGTGGCATAGTGTATGGAACGCTGTTGCTGTGCTGGGCTCATATTCGTAAAGAAACAACGCGTTGCAGGTCATCAATCTCGGTGTACTTCTGTCACTACCTCTACCAGCCATCGCAAATGAATTTCACCACATTCATTGCCTTTAGCTCTCATTCCTTGCGTGAGTTATGCGAAGGTGGAATTGGCGATAGACATACTGTAGCCGGTCCGCCATAAAAACGATAAATGACCCGAGCATAACTTGCTAGGTTATGAATATTTCAGAGGCGTATTTGCAAGGGAGCTCATTAAATAGCCGCGTGATGCGTCTTGTTCTGAAGGTGAATATGTTAGTGGGTGTTCAACAAAGAAGAGGACGCATCGCATGTACACGTGTACCCAGTCACATGCACGTTGTGTCTACGTACTTACATTGGTACATGTATACACGGTACTGAAGATGACGGGTTTGCATCCTGTGACATTTCGACAATAGGTTTCAATATGCGATCTCATGAAGTGATTCATTGAATGACTTGAAAATTTGGTTCATCACTCTGCTGACAGCAAAATTGTACATGTGTATACGATGGCAAACGTCACATTAACACCCTCCCCTCACCCCGACACAACCAGGTTAGTTCACCCGACAGAGCATGGAAAGAAACTTCGTCATCGTCTGTGTACTGTGTATCATACGCACTCCCTATGCAAATTTGCCACTTGAATTGATCCCTTGTGCTGTCCCCAAGTCGACATGAAACATCATTTTCGTT
>NMRB01000052.1:461299-478311 GCA_002633025.1 Notospermus geniculatus
GCCACGCCCCTGGCCTATGTAGAAAGTGACATGCAGACCGAATACACGCAGGCATAATGCATTGCACAGTGTTTAATAATTCATTCTAGGCAGCGACAACCAGAAATGGTTGCGGAGTCGGTAACGATTGTTGCAGATAATATCAAATGGCAGTACTTTAATGGGACGATCATACACGCAGACACGAAAAACCTGCAGTAAATTGGCAAATGATTGAAAAAAACCTAAGCTAATATAGAGAAAGAGAGTCAAGTCACAGCCTGGCTATTCGATTCGAGGGCGATGAGCGTCTACTTGTTAAATAAACAGAACGGGCTAAGCGAAACAGTACGATTGTCTCAGCCGTTGTCGCCTTGGGCTTGGAATATTTTCTTCTCCAATGAACGTTGATATGAACGAGTCGATGGTGAGGAAATAAACTACCTCACCATGTACACAGTGACCCGGCCTGCAGTACGCCGTACAGAGTCCTTTGTCGTCATCACATAGGCTCGTTAGGGCCGCATCCACTGAAGGAAGACGACAATTGGCATAGTTAACGCTTTTACGGTCGGGTTTGTCCTTGGGCTGCCAACTTCCACCCCACATGAATGAAGATATACTTCGTTCGTTAGCAGCTGGTTGTAGGTTTCGGTTGGAAACTTGCGGGAATGGGGATCATAATTACGATAGAGTAACCAGGTCCTATACAATGGACGCCGTTTGTGTGGGAAATTGATCAGGACCTGGATGTCCCTTTAATTTCAATAGTTTTAACCACTAGTGACACCTGTTGAGGCAGTGGTCCCCATTAGGTTGCAAATAGGGCTACACAGTACACAGACACACTGGTTAACCAAGGCACGAAGAGTTCCGACCGACTTGTCTGTATACCGTGTAGCTCTGTGTAATCGCTGCGTAAAGCCTGGCGCAGATCGACCTTGCGACTGGATGCAACTACCTGCAACAGTCGCTGTCGATGTGAGCGGACAGCGCACATCGATTGCGACTGGTCATTGCGGCAACAAGTGGCACAAACCAGTCTCAATCCGGAGCGCGCACATCGACACATGCAACTGAACTGAATGCTACACGGAAATTGTCGATGTCTTCCGAACGGACAACTCGTACTCGGAAGTCATGTGATAAACATTCAAAATGGCTGTGCACCTAGACTGGTTCCCGGTCCCAACATCGGAGCCAGTTGGGACTACGAACCAGTCTAATGTGCACCACAAACGAGGAAATTCATTGCCAGAGCGCGCACATCGACTGCGACTGAATGCAACTAGATGCAATGGTCGGCAACGAGTAGAACATGTGCAACTGATTGCAACTACCTGCAACGGTCGGCAATAGCGTTGCCGGGCCGCTCAGATCGACCTGTTTGTGCAACTGATCAGTTGCAACTGTTTTCAGCCAGTCGCAACCATTGCCGGCAACGGCATTGCAGGTAGTTGCATCCAGTCGCAAGGTCGATCTGCGCCAGGCTTTAAGCAAGGTTCATTGGCACACGGATCCGATCCGTTTCAAGTCCGTTTGCCCCTTAGTTTTCCGGAAACGACAACGCTGAAGTCCGTTTGATAGATTTTTTTACGGACCTGAACCGGACTAATTCCGTGTGCCAATGAACCTTGCTTTAGAGATCATCCGGCTAGCGGTTTAACATTGACGTTAACGCTATACCTGTACATGTACTGATAACTTGGTTTCAAGACAAACGAAAAGCATCAACGTTCGTTTCTTTTGGTCACACTCGTTCATTTCGAAAAATGGTGCTTTTTGTGAAGAACCATACGTCGTGACACAAACAATCAATTATCTGTCAAAGCTAGTCTCTGGCAAAAACTGATTGACAAAAATCTATATGGTGCCCTTTGAAATACGTGTAAGGTAATGAGAAATGACCGTCTGGCACACGCCTAGTTTTAATGAGATTTGAGGTTTGCATGTCTCAACTGAGTTTCTTAGCGAAAAATCTTATATTTGGCCAACATGTTGAGGGTGGATGAGGGAGTTGACGAAATAGGCTGACAACTTCGCAATCAGTAACATTGCTATATATACAGTTGTGTTCGAAAGTTAGTGAACCCCAGCACGAAACGCACGGAACTTGGTGAGCTCAAAGTATTACCAATCATACCTCACTTCACTTGTAGACCGACATAATGCAAGCAGCCACAATACAGAATGAAAATATCAAGAAATGTAAATGTTTTATCACATGGCTTCACAATAAAACAATAATGTTTAGAACACAGTATCGTGGTGGGGTTCACTAACTTTCGAGCAGAACTGTACCTACTGACGTATGTCATGAAAAGAAATGTTACATCGACGATATTAAATGATATTCTGCCAATCCTCCATGTAAACGTACTCTAGGCAACCAGCCAAGGTCTCTGTCACAACGCGTTGACCATATGAATACGTGATTACCTTCGTCATTCTCACGAATCGTGAATACATAATATTGATACATGTAAGAGTACCGAATGGTTCAGAAGGAAAAGAAGCAATTGGTGAAAAAGAACAACGCTGTGGCTGACACAGCGCAGGCAGTTGGGAGAACCCGATGGCAGCACTTAATGTCCTTTGGCAAAAGTTGCATCGGCGAACGGCCGATTGCCTTGCATGACTTGCCATTTACTGGGTGCATTTAGAGAGAAAGGCTAATCAGTACGAAGATAAAATCACAATATGCTATCATGATTGGCAATAAAGTGCATCGTTTTATCTCGCGTCAGATACGCACAGCCTTCATCCATGCGATTAATGGGGGTAATGGCACAGTAACAGAGAACAGTTCGCAGCATTTTGTTGAAAAAAATGAGCGTTTATTGCACCTAATGCACTTGATACACTCACACCTGAAATCTGAATTATAATCGACCCAGTACATTGTAGTTTCAGAAGACAAAACAGCAATTCGTTTCTCGACAGACAGCCAAATGCACACTGCAGTACTCTTTGCTTGGAACTAGCCAGATGACGACCCCAATGGGAAATTATGAAATTTCTCCTTTGTTTACCACAGTGGTAGACAACCCTTTTAAGTACTGTTCATTTGTCCATCAGTGCACATTTTATTTTCCAAGTATACATGTATTGAGGAAGAACATTAAAAACCATATACATGTATATACATGTACCGGGGGGGGGGGGTCGTCATCACGTGACCATCGAAGAATTGGACGCGACCTTTGTTTTGTCCTGGATTAAAACTCGGGGTGTAAGACCTTTCGCCCCTCTTCATTCACGCCACAGGACAATAATGGGAAATGCGAATCCTATTATCATGTCCACTAACCCTGCATTACTTATTGGGCGTGGGTTGAATTTGAATATTGTTGACTATCTCCTAATAGTGAAGGTACGGTATGTTAATACCACATGCATACCTGCACACCCATATAGTGTTTTTGTTTGCAAGCAGCACCATATCTCTGAGAATCACATTATAAACGCAACCCTGACTTCCATGAATAACAATAATCATATTTAATCATCAACGCAAGAAAAACTGTGTAAAAATATGATATACGCGACGCTAATGGCCGGGTATCGCCATCGTTATAACAAGAGGAAACGAAATCATTTCCAATACAACGTTCGTATTTCAATGCTGTGTCTGGTGGTGCTATGAATGACGATAAATGGATACACAAGTCGCAATATGTCCAAATTCACAATTTCCACTTCCTCCGTTTGGTAAATACAATTTTTTTGCGTCTTTTGCCCCAGAAATAATAAGGAGATTGCCGTGAACAGACTGTTGGAAGTGGAACGGCTTGAACGACAAGGATACTAAAGGAAGACCAAAAACCTACTCTCTTTTCCACATTGACAGATCAGTCCGAACATGGAGGTATAATAACAATCTTTATTTGTAATAATCTTTATTATACCTCCATGCTCGAGCTGACCTCTTGTGTGGAAAAGAGAGTATTTGCAAAAGGCATACGTATTACAATGCCGGCCAGAAGAGGACTGCCTCGGTGTATATTCTCAATAAGTATATGTACCTCGTCCATGCTGTCTATGTACATGTATCCATGTACATGAACACCACAAGTCTTAAGTTGTAAATTGTGTTCTCACTTGACGCCTGTGAAGAGTAACGCATTTGTTTTCACTTCCCGACCCTCTTATTTTCGTATAACCGTTCTTCTGATCCTCAGTCATTATTTACCTGCCACTCTCCCGTGGATGACTGGTGTTTACTGAGTGAAGACATTCTAGTATTGGCTACTGAGCTTCTGTTCAGAATCCCAACGTCGCTAACGTGTCCCCTGTGTATTCACCTGGCTGGTACGTATGGAGAGATTATACGCAGACCACGGTAATCATGTATGTCGCCTCGACGATATTGCGGGGGCGTTTTGGACGGCTTATGGCCATCAGAATGGAAGCCTGATGAAACATCGCTAATTAAAAGTGCTTTATCTTCAATTTAACTTCAAAATCAGCAGACTAGTAATAAAATCATGATGAAGTCGGAAAGCAGGATAAAGTATTGAAGTACACACTACCTCGAGTGAAGCTAAGAAAATTAACGATAAACGTAAACACATACACGTGGCAAAAAGTCCAGGGACCTTATTTACAAAGCCCCCGTAACTTTAAGGATACGCAAATCCTTTGTCAGGCTGATAGTGAACAATACATTGTCCGCAAAAGGACAATAGTTTACGCACTCCCGTAAGTTACGGGAGCTTCGTGAATAAGGTCTGCTTTTCGCCCCGGTCTGTAAATAACTCTGACAGGTACACGACCCGTACGATTTCTGATTGGCTTTTATGAATGATAATAAGCAAAAAGTCAATCTCCAGAATTCACAGATTTTCGACCCCAACCGGGGTCTTTTTCAAGTGGAACTTTATAATCTGAAACTCTGGAGAAGACTTTTATGAATGGAGGCCTATAGACAGATAGTGTGACTTTAAAAACGGAACGGACCCTTCATATACCTGTATTAGTCTGTGGCCTCTCAGAAACGAAGTTACATAACATATACTGTATTTTGTGGTATACGCGTTGGATACCATTTGTTAAGTCCAAATCAGCTTTTTTACCACAGATTATCAGCAACGACTAGCATTATCAGTATTTGTTAACCATTTGCTCAAATGATAAATCAACAATTGAGTACTAGCTGTTAAGCGACCGCACAGTCCGGTGTGAAATCATTCACTTGGCCAAACAAAGCAAGCCATCAATATGAATTAGTGTCTATTGGCAATGGCCAGTTGTTTACGTTCTATCAAGTTGGTGTCACTGGTCGCTGTGTAAGGTCCGTCGTTGTCATGGATTTAAAATGGTGGCAGTAAAAATCCATTGAAGTCACGCCAATCACCAGTAGCGGGCCGTTAATCGCTTCTACACCAGCAATGACCTCACCATGATTAATACCTTCAAGAAAGAAAGATTTCGTGTAAGAAAACCACCCCATCACCACGTAAAAGTGGTAACCTCAGTGGTCTTGTCTGCCGCACTGCCCCCTAGCGGAAGACGACTTACCTATACGTAAACCTGATTCGTCATTGAATGAATCTTTATTCAGATAGGTCATGGCTTCCATCATATCAAAAGCAAACAGCACCATCTGGCGGGCGTGTTTCCTTGACGACGCATCATCATGCTGGTTTGTTTTCTGAAAGGGGAAAGAATGATTGCGAATGTCCGAGAAGTGACCGTATCCTCGCGTGGCATGCTGAAGCTGTTGTCAACATTTTCCTCTGCTGATGACTGCTGAGGTATGGTACAGTAGGGCAAGTGACATCCGTGATTTGATGGATCACACGGCGATGTCCTAATGTGACATTGCAGAGTACTGAAATGTACCATCGGCGGGGCGCCGCCTACACTCCCGCCGCGGCGCTCATTCCATAGTGGAATGAGCGCGGGAGTGTAGCGGTAAAGACGGGCACCAGTCTCGGCGCCGGCAATATGTCTTCGCGGAGCAGGTGTCCTCGGCTGCTACCAAAGGGGGCTTCCGTCGAGGTGCCTCCTGCGCATGCGCCAGTTTCATCCTTACCTTTTTCTCCTCTAAGCCAGCAGCCGCCATGTATGTTGTGTTTATACTTTTGATCTTCTCTATGCATCTGTACTCCGGTTTGTCCAGAAGCTAATTGGGGAAACGGGATTGAAAATTAACAGAAACCTATCGGTTGATTAAAGCTTCATAAAAACGTTTACTCTTGGGGACGATCACTCAGGTAGTACTGCCACCTGTCGCTGGGTGACACCCGTCACGCGCAGGACTAAAGTTCTACCGGATGATATCTTGAAGATAGGCCTAGTTTACCTCTTATGCTGACGAAGACTCCGAATTTGTCGTCGCTGTAGCGACAAGCCTGGTACCGCTGGCGACCGTTTAGATGGCGCTGCAACAGTGGCCAGCGAATGACCCCAGAGAATTACCAACCTTATCAAAAACTATGAGTATTTCGTTCAGAAGTCTGATGGAGCCGATACCACTCCCGGTGACCGGATTCTCTTCGTACAGGAACCCTACGATGGACGCGAACATGACTGTCACTTGATCATAATGGCGGTGGTAAACTTCCTGCGAGAGAAATAAACACGGAATAATGATAACAAAGACGAGAACGATCAGCTGCCCGGGACTGGCATCCTCGCACCCAGGGTCTTCACAACTGGCTCCCCTTCTCGCGCTTGGTTCAGATTGAGGTACGTCACCGTAAATGACGTGAGATTCTCAGGATGCGAGACTGGAGGGAAGGTTTCAGCACCAAATCAAACAAGAAACGTGTAACTACGGAACGAGCCTGAGCACTGGCATGCCTTACCATTTTGTCTCTATTCGGCTTCAAGAAGTAGTCAGCCACATGTTTAGGTAAGATGTTTTCTAACAACCTTCTGTTGACTTTTTCGGCTCTTTCTAACGTCCTGTCTTCCTGAGCGATCTTCGTCTTCCAGAGGTAATTTAGTCGTAGATCGTACTCAATCTGTGGAAGAAACTGATGCTCATTAACCGAAAATTCCTTCCCCGCCTGCTATTTTGCAGTAAATTCAGACAGAAATCAGTCAGAAGAACAGCAAAGATGTAAAACAAAGGCTACCTCACTTAAGAGAACCACAGGCACGGATTCGGGGGAGGGGGGGGGGTACGGAAACCAACGATTTTTTGTCAGGATTGGCCAGAAATCGCGTCTCAGAACATGGCGTCCGTCTTGAACGGTCGCCTGGCCATAATCCCCAGACCCCGCTGCCAAAATACTGGATCCGCCCCTAAAAACTACATAAGTCGTTTCTAGGAGTTGAGGTGTGGGGACGGTGTTGACCTACCTGTCGACTGAGAATGAAGAGCGTGACAAAAAGGACGCAGGTGTAGAGAGGGCCTCGAACTTTCAGATGCAGCAAGTCATCGTGACTGATGACAATGTCGAAGAGATTGAACGCGTATCGGTACGCGCCGAAACAGACTCCGTAAAATATGGCTATCATTGCGAATAGAAAGAGGAGTCTGAGTGGGAAGAGAAGCCGGATGAAGATGCTGCAGGAGATCATACACATCAGGAGGCAGTAGAGGAAATACTGAAAATAGAAAATAAATAAAGTAGGCTAACTCGTGACGAATTCCTGACGTTAAGCCGACATCGAACACGAATCAACGAACCTATACAGTCCGGTGTGCCAGACAAGTTTTGTGAAGTCCATTGCTTACCGTTGGATAGACACACACTCCATCCTTTTCATACATGTACATCAACGTATCATTGTAAAGACTCAAATTCATTGATCGCAAATCGGCATATTCACAGCTTCCCTGGAAAAGAGAAGGAATACAGTGCATTTGAACGAAAAAAATGGAGAAAACGCGCAGAGTCGAAGAGCGTCACTCTTTCTGTCACTAGAGAGTTCGAACCTGCGCCGGAAACTCAGAGGTGACAGGCGCCGATCCACTGCGCCACTCTGACTACTGACCAGCCTCCTGGCGGTGACGCGGCAAATCATCTTGTCAAATTCCGAAGTATAGCCTACTGCTTGGCTGAGGAAACTACCACTACCACTACCACTACCACTACCACTACCACTACCACTACCACTACCACTACCACTACCACTACCACGTGACAAGTACGTACCACGGCAACTAGTGACATCATGAATATCGCAAACAGGACCAAGAATATTGCAAGGAACCGTAGTATGGCCGTCGTGGCTGGGTGTGACACCCAGGGAGGCGTGAACTCCCGGTAGTGGATCACTTTGTAGTCCAATATCGTCAAAGTTCCTCCGAGTAGAAGAAAGAAGAGACAACCAGACGCGAATGTGACGTAGACCACAAGATTTCTGCAACCAGAAACACAGAGTCAAATCGAGGCTTGGTTTGCCTACCGCACGCAAAAAATCTCCTTGGAAACCAACATGGCTGACCGCCGAAACGATCAACTCTCGAACGGATGGATTTGTTTTCGTCATTCTCTCACCTTTTTATCAACAACATTTGAATGACGAACACACCCAGGAAGACAAAGAAAGCGACGAGGACGGATATCTTCAAGCTGATATCTCTCTGCTTTACGTAGTCAAGCTCCATCGCAGACGCGCGGAAGGCAAGCGTAAAGGGGTTGATCTCCTCCGAGGCAACTTTCTTTATTTCACTGGAAAGAGGATCGTTGTACAATCATTTTCGGTTGCGAGATACTACCGCCAGATGCCGCATCTCGTCCGTTCAAGCGGGGATCTTTTCTTCAGGAACGCAGTCCTGTTGGACGCTCCACCCACCCCTTCAATGCTTCGTCAGCATGAACGAACGAGGGCAATTTTCCACTCAACGTTTCGTAACCCAAAGGAAAAGAACACTGTGGCATGTTGAAAGTGAGGTTACGACTGGACGCGGATGTGCGTCCGTTTTGAATACAGTGACGTCAGCAGGTCAGGGTCATGAATGTAGCAAAATTCTTACTTCATCTCAATACTCCCGACATCAAACACATCTTTGAGTCGCTGGTTGATTGTCAGATTGGCCTGCAACGAAGATGGTCCACATTTTAGCACTACAGCTAGGCCTACCACCATGACGGGACACTAAGTTGTCTCTTGTTACCTGTGGAGTCCGATCAACGGACCCCTTGCAATGTCCGCTCAGAGTATGCCTATTTCTACCTCATCTACTCATTTTCCTTTCAAACTTTCATTCTCTAAAGTAGACTCACGGGAATATCCTTCCTCAGCACGTAGTCCGTCAAGCTGTCAAAAATCCTGTTATCCCTCTCGAATTTGTTGACGGCCCCGACCATGGCAACGGATTCCCTTCTCGTGACCTTCACCACGTCAACAACACTGCTCGGGGTGTCAAGGACGGTCTCGCCTGTCTCCTCGTCAGCTATTTCTGACCCCTCCACGGCTTGCTCACCAAGTTCCGTCTAAAAGGATGAACAATTTAAGCAGCTCTCACTCTTTTGGAATCCTGAAACCCTGCAGGCGCTCCACCACGTGCAAGTTTTCTTGTACGAATTCGCTAGCTTTGAGCAATTTATACCATTGTCGGTTTCCTTGCATACCGGTATACGCCTTGACCAGTGACACGAACGCCCTTCCCCCGCCCCGTTCCAGTTCCCTCAGCTGAGTTGCCCAAAAAAGAGCCAAATCTTACGTGGAGGAGCGTCTTTGACAGCTAAAGACTCTTTGGGCTACGGCATGTGTTTCGTGTTTGTAGTTTTCCTGTTGAACACAACTGAAATACGAGTTGCCTTCTTACCGGAGATGGTGTAATAAGATAGGTTACTATCCCATTCTCCTTCAGGAATTCGTCCCTTTCCGCTCCGTTCCCTGGAGTCAGGGGGAATTCGCCGCCCAACTCGTCCGCCGTGGATGCCGTTACGTGGACTTTCCTACAAGCAGACGAGAGTCATCGGAAACTTCATAGACAAACTTCACAGAGATAAATGGCCACACTGTAAAACATTACATCCGCATGTTCTGGGAATATGATTGCATTTCTCCTTTCGCACCGAACTAGACGTTGGACAACGTCACACACCTCGGACGTTGAGACAAGAAGCGACGGGGGACATACTCCATTCGCAAATATGAGAACCATGCGACCTACCCAGGTATTCCAGACGACTCCATGCGATTCGCAATGGTCACGGCATCCGACCAAATATCATACTGCAACTTCCGGTGACCGAGAATTCCCGACAAGACATCACCCGTGTGAATACCAATGCGCATGTCTAGTGATTCGATCCCTGATTGGTTTCTGATTTGTCTGAACAGGAAAGGGAGGAACTTTGTGACGAATGTAGACCAATCAATAAAATACTATTCAATGATTGGTTGGCAGGTGAACCAAGTTGACTGTAGACCAATCAAAGAGGTACTGTTCAGTGATTGGCTGGGATGTGAACCAATCCGCCAGCAACTGGTCTATTTGAGGCAATATCCTATGAACACACTATAAGGCAAATGTTAGTTGATCTACCTCTGAACGTATCCATTTGTAATACTAGCGTGATACCCGTAGCGAGCACATACGCACAGGATGCATGTGGTCAGGTCAGAGGATGGCATCAGGGGTGAAAAAATAAATGGCACCACAGGCAGTAAGGGTGGCGAAAACATCATGCCGAAGTCATGTAGAAAAGCCCTGAATATTATGGGTTTTAGTAGTTCTTCAGGGGAAGGTATGAATCGCTGTTGCTGGTGATTACCCCCCCCCCAGACGTGGTGCCAATTCTAGGACATGTGCCCGCTGGACATTCCTCCCCCTCCCGATATTTGCCTGAATATTCCTATCTCTTACCTGATCACACCAATCATTTGCTTGCCCATTCGGACACAGTTCTTAGCATGGTCGTCGGTTGGCTCGGGCAGCCCGGACACACAATAGTAACAGTCACCAAGGATCTTGATGCGGTAACACCCGTTACGCTGAAGTACGATATTGATGAAAGAATTTGATAAATTATGAAAAAGAAAAGTAGTTTAGGGACTGCTCCGATCCGTGCTTGGCTTCAAATTGAAGTGGAACACGGCCAGTAATGTTGGGAATCAGAGGTAGGGCCCGATTCCACCAGCATATGGCGTCACCTCATCATGGAGTGTCTGAGCATGACTTACCTCCGCCAACTTGTCGAACTCGCCAAACAGCTGGTTCAAAGCGTGAACAAGTTCTTCTGGCGTCAGACTCGCCGTCAGTGGAGTGAATTTTACAATATCGGCGTAGAGAATGCTGAAAAAATAAACAAAATGTAGCTCAGGGTGGAGCAAACAAGAGAAAAAATGCTGGATGGAATGCAGGTATTGTAGCTATAATTCTATTCCGACCAAATGGGGACTGGGGACGAACATCACACATCACACATCGACTAATTGAGGACATTAGATATGATCCGATCCAAATGGGGTCATTTCCTGCAAACACTACCAACAAATCTGCAAGGCGTTTGCTGTCATTTGGCAAGCTATCAATTGGGGACATCCCCAGTTGCTTCTGAGTCCACAGTTACACGGTATTTTTTCACACACAAGGCCCCGATTGTCACCGATACAAAAACGACGCCGGGATTCATACCTGACATTTTTGGAGCGC
This sequence comes from Notospermus geniculatus, assembly GCA_002633025.1. Taxonomy (NCBI): domain Eukaryota; kingdom Metazoa; phylum Nemertea; class Pilidiophora; order Heteronemertea; family Lineidae; genus Notospermus; species Notospermus geniculatus. Next base: position 472,845 of record NMRB01000052.1, read on the forward strand.
TTTATGAACAGATCATGAAACTGTGTCGGTGCAGTATTCAAAATGGCTTTGCTATCATCCACTTCTTCGGTAATGTGACCCTGGATTGAGTCCACTAAATATCCTGGCATCACTTTTCGTAGGAGCATGGATTGCAATTCATTCTGAAAGGAGTAGATCAGAGATTATAAGAAATGTTTGCGAAATCCTCCATCACCATGATTCACGCCAGATCGTGCGCCTAAAAGGTGTTCTTCCACGTGGAAAAAAAGTCAGGTTCGGAGATTTTGGTGGTCGAAAAGCATTTCTATGACGATCGCCCAGGCTCTCACCCTTCGGCACGGTGATGATAGTCGTCCTGGTAGCTCGACTTGAAAGTGCCAGCCTGAAGAAGACCCCGGTTGGGGTCGAAAATTTGCGAAATTTCTGGAGGACGACTCCTTTTATTAGGTATATCATTTTGTGCGTCGCCTTTTGTGCTCTATTTTTCGGTACGGTGATATGGGGCAATAAGCCAAAACAATCCTCAGCTTCTACTTGCCTGCCGTCGTCTTTGTTCACCAAACCGTGACTTGGACTCGATATAATCTCTCGTTTGAATGAACGTGTATCTATGGGCGATATCAGTCACCAGTTTATGGTAGAAACCGACGATGTTGACGCATATATAGATGACAACGTCGGCAATGACCTGCAAGAAACATTCGCTTCTGGGAGAAATCGTATATGGACAATTTTTACCGGTCGGGACAACTGGATAAATTGTACCCAGACTAGGGGTATTCATACTCGGACAACTGATATATCCAGCTGGGACAATTTGGTACATGGACCGGGCCGAATGCACAAAACATCTTAAGTGTAAAATTGTTCCAAACAAAAGATAAGGGAAATTTTACACTTAAGATGTTTTATGCATACGGCCCAACGTTTCGGACCTTTTCCTTTCTGCATTTGTCCTCCATTTAAGAAAGAAGATTCTTACCTGCCTGGGAACGGTCTGTGTGTGATCCCGAACAATCCCGATGACCACCGACGCCAGGATACCGACAGCTCCAGTCAAAATACCAACGATCAGCGCGTATCTGAATGCCCGAAAAGAGAACCGATACACTACCTACCATCCACTATCATGGACGACGATGGAAATTACAATATAGAGTTTTCGCAAAGCCCCCGAAACGCCAACGTCAACGTCTATTCTTTTGTTCCATGCTCTCTTCGTGGCATCAAACAATGGGTTTTTGGCGTTCGCGTTGGCGTTTCGGGGGCTTTGCAAAAACTCCCCCGAAACGCCAACGCGAACGTCTATCCTTTTGTTCGGTGCTCTCGTCGTGCCATCGAACAATGGGTTGGGCGTTCGCGTTGGCGTTTCGGGGGCTTTGCGAAAACTCTATTACTGTTAAGTACCGCGAAACCTCGTGCTGTCTTATAGATGGCAACACTGACGTTGCGACGGATTACCATTCAAAGGCTTATACCGCCACCTTGAATGTAGTGATCACTCTCGAGATACCATGCAGTAATCGTGCTTACCTCTTTCGCAATGGTAACATGGTATGCGTGACGAATATGGTGTAAGCGACCATTGGGACATCATCCAATGATGTGTGGTTTGCTCTGGGGAAGAAGCCCGTGTAGATGTAGACAGTTCCGATCATGAAGAGCCACACCAGCCCCGTGATCACCTTGTGGAAACGTTCGTAAACCTTACGAATTGAGACGATGACGACACCGATGATGGCAATGACGATGGATATCGCCAGGACGATGTTTGCTGGCAACTTCTGAGCTATGCTCTGAAATATTTAGTCTCACATGAACAGACATTTCTGCTTTGTCTTCTCCGGACGGAAGACAAAGCAAAGACAGGAGGGCTGATGCTGGACGCCGACCATTGGTAGTTCACAAGTACCGGTACGGCGAAATCTCGCGAGAGAAATCCCCACTCTATAGTGGGGACTCTATAGACTCTGCTTTCACCTGTATACCGGTGAAAGCAGAGTCTTTTTTGTGACCCGTCACAGCAAAAATAGGCGCATGTAGCTCATCAGAAGGTGAGCCTCAACGAACTAAGATGACACCAGGAGAGAACGGAAGAAAGAGATATGTTTCAGATTTCATAATAGACAGACAATATTGAAACTGACAAACATTGGTCTCATCCTGCCAAGCTATTAAAGAGCGACATGCGCCTGGTTTGGCTGTGACTGGTCACGTTTCACTCATCAGTGAATTGTAAAGTTGGAGCGCCATCTAGATTTAGGAATCACTGTGGCACTCTTTAATGACACACCGCCCGATATTTCGCTAGGTGTACATGTATGATGTAACACCAGTGTTGCGCATGTGTCGTGTAGTTTGTGCCTTATTTTGGTTGAAAAGCTTTGCATCTCATCATTGACAAGTTCTAGGCCTACTGCAGAAATGAACCATCTGGTGCTCACCAGTCTATCTGGCCTGACGGCAAAGACGGAGTCGATAGCCTTGTTTGGACAAGATGAAATGAACAAGCACATACCTGGCCTGATACATTGAAAAGGATTGTCAGGGTAATCCCATAGGCCAGTAGAATGGACATGAGAGCGATTCCGGGTGCTTGGTACATCCTTGTAATGTACACATCATAGATCTTGCCCATGTTGTATTCCTTGAATATTTCCTGACGAAAGAAAGAAGGCGGTTAACGATCGTGATTTGCTAATCAAACTTGTGATTGCAATGAGATTTGGTGTTAATTTTGTATCCGTCTATTACGTCATCCTCCGTCACGAATTCAGGACCTATTACGAATGAGGAAGTGGTTTGCCGACACCCGTTTATGAATCGAAGAAAGCCAGTCACACAATCTTTCATTGGACCTCTCTGTGCAAAGCTTAAGTAAAAGCATTTGCTAACTTTTATGAATACAGTACCAGCCATTAACTGAGAACACCGAAATGTGTGTAAGGCCTACATGTATTTCCAAAAAGGCTTCCTTGTATTCTTCCTAGAAGAGTTCGCGTCAGGCTGACCGAAGCTTATCCGCGGGAATCAAACTGAAGCCAACCCGCTTGTTTGAATAATTTATGCGTACAAATTTACAGTTGGGGGTAAATAATGCAGAATAAAGCCAGGGAAAGGCCCCCTCCGGGGGAAATCGTGTTTGTCCCCGTATAGAGAAATGATGAGAAGGAAGTGTGACTGAAGGGACCGAAATCAAGTAAACAAGGGGTACTAAAGTCCGAAGGTTCTTCGCACATGGTTTTGGTGACTGTATTCATGAATAAACCCGTCTTTTGGTTGGTAGGTGGTTCCGCAGGACAACCGTCTGTAGTCTTTTTTGGTGGGTATAAGGTGGTTCCACAAAAGACCACCGTTTACCGTACCACTATCTGTTTTAGTAGGCAGATGGTTCCAGGACCACCGTCTACCATATACGACTATAGCTGGCCCTACCTGCATCCTGGCATTTGACGGCCTCCTCTGGGACCGTTGCCTCCCGACTGGTTTCTTCTTCCTCTTTCTCTGACAGTCCTCGCCTCGACCACCACCAATACAACACCATTTCGTCCCTCCATCCTCCATCTCAACTTGTTCAATCATTTCGATGGGATGAACTGATGTCATTGTCCTGGAGGACGAGATATGTTTTGTCTTGTCAGCTGGTAGCACACACGCGGAAAATCACAATGAAATCATGTGCAAGCCATGTCTGAACAAAAGCCTTCCTCATTTTTTTCTGCGGCAAGAACTCCAAGGTCCATATTTTAGAATGCTCCTCAACGTAGAGTTCCTCAAGGCTATTGTTCTCAACAGGAGAACAGTAGCGTTGTACGTTTGAGGGAGTTGAAGCCAGCTTTACAACAGGAAATGCAGATTTGTAAGCATCAACTTTAGGCCTTACGCCTTGATGGGGATTTGGCCTAGTGGTTAAGGCGTGCTGCCCCTCAGTGCTGGCGATTGATGCCTATGCGAGGGCCCGTGGGTCCGAATCTTGTAGGAGGCAATGTCTTTCACCTAAAGAAACCCGATTTCTATTTCATACAAGTACTAGTAGATCATAAATGTACAAAAGCGGATGGGCATTGTTCTAAAAAGTGTTGAGCGGAATATTGCAACAACGACATTTATTTTACCTGTAAATTCCAAGAATTTATGTGTCCATTTCTCCCCGTCTTTCCTAAAAGATTTGTATTTGATGCATCAAAAATGTATCTATCTATCCCCCAGTTTATCATTTACAATCACAGGACGGTTATGAAATCATGTGTTGGAAAATCCACGGTATACTTCCTCTTACGTGACATGTGTCAGTGTCGTTTGTTTGTCCGCCATCTTTGACTAAACTCAACCCGTCCCATGACTATAATATTTTTATGGCAGAGATAGGTTGACAGGTCGGATTAAAGCGCTAATATCGGCTGTGATTTATGACACCTGATCGATGTTCTAAAAACGATTGTGACGAACACCCCGACCCTTCCTGCGGGGTTACAAAACGATTTCCATGACAACAAGACCATCCAACAACGTCACCCTCTTCTGAGTAATTAGTGACTGTATAACCTCTTGTGTTGTTTACGAAAAGGGTCATTTCTCTTGTCGCACACAATGTACCTTTAATTAATTATATCAAGTACGACCATGATATGAGATAAGGGATATTGACTAAAGGCTGGGCCAATGATGATCGGCTATTCCCGTATATCACCGTTGTCGATTGACCTCTGCAATCCCTGGTGACTCTGTCAGTGTTTCCGCCAGAGGGTACTAAGGGTACTATGCTAGAACCCTCAAAGGGACAGAAAAGGGCCATTTTCTTTAATATCATTGGTTTTTGGTGATTTTGAAGAAATTAGTATAGTACCTTCAAACAAATTTCTGGCAGACCCCCGTCTGTGGGTTGTGGAAATGCCTAGCCTACTATAACCGGTATCAAAGTCATTACCATCTGTGGAGGCATCCCCCCCCAAGAATCTCCCATAAGTTGGAAGCGTGTAACACCTTCGGTCGCGATCTGTCGTCGCTGGCAAAAACTACACTTCTGACGTCATCCTCGGTGATTTTCGGACGAATACCAAGAAGGCATCGGCCGCTGACGGAGCGTTCCGTACTCTTTAGCTCAAGGCCAGTACATCTTTTTGGTCACTCGTTTTGCTTTGACGAGTGATTACTAAGACCATGGTCTGAAACCGAGGAAGACCGGCGTACCCGTATGAACATTGGCCTCTCCGCTCTGGCACGGCCCCTTTAATGGTGTTAGAAAAGTACAGTGTATTGTTCGTTTAAGTTAATTCTATGCGATCGATGAAAAGTGAAATCTGGGGCGCTTGATAACGATTGATTTATTTTGAATATGAAAATGAAGTCATCGCAGCTTCTGTCGCGCCACGACAACCTGGCGCACTTCGAGTTAATTCAGATTGCTTCCTTTCTTTGCCGTTCCACTCCCGCGGCGCCACTATCACCATACAAAACAGGCATTATTTTGCCAAGGGTTACACGT
>NMRB01000052.1:478538-526843 GCA_002633025.1 Notospermus geniculatus
TGGCCCGTATGCACCAACTGATCCGAATTTGGGTTTAAGCTGTAGCTTATCTGATCCATAACTTAAGCTGTTATTCAAGTATGTCAAGAGCTTAAGCCAGAGTTGATCCTAAACTTCAGCATTGTTATTCAAGAGCTTAAGCCCGAATTATGGATCAACTGTGGTTGGTGCAATAGGATCAAAAGTTAAGCTCAAGCTTAAAGCGAATGGCTCGCGGGGTTTGTTGTGGCGCCATGACAGTTGGTCATCGATATCAAGCAGCATTGTGAGAAAAAGGCAAAAGAAGGATTTTAGTTTAATGGGAAATGCATTAGACAGCCAAACTTCGGAGGCGCATTCTGCAAAATCTGCCGCTTCAAAATCAATGGGAATAGTACAAAATGTACATCTTGACCTACTGAATTTGAAAACGTCATTAACCCATTTTAACAATTTTTTACTGGAACCTCGTCCCCAGTGTTTACATTCGCATATTTGCACAGGTGTTGCATATGGATGGGGCACGGCTTTGCCTGGAGGCTAGATTCACTGTCTATGGAAGGTACCACCAAAAATGTAAACAAACCGCGCGAGCCATTCGCTTTAAGTTTGGCTTCAGCCGAATTGGGGCTAATCTGAGGTTGGTGCATACGGGCCTTTATGTCCTTTGGCAAAAGTTGCATCGGCGAACGGCCGATTGCCTTGCATGACTTGCCATTTACTGGGTGCATTTAGAGAGAAAGGCTAATCAGTACGAAGATAAAATCACAATATGCTATCATGATTGGCAATAAAGTGCATCGTTTTATCTCGCGTCAGATACGCACAGCCTTCATCCATGCGATTAATGGGCGTAATGGCACAGTAACAGAGAACAGTTCGCAGCATTTTGTTGAAAAAAAAGAGCGTTCATTGCACCTAATGCACTAGATACACTCACACCTGAAATCTGAATTGTAATCGACCCAATAGTTTCAGAAGACAAAACAGCAATTCGTCACTTTCTCGACAGACAGCCAAATGCACACTGCAGTACTCTTTGCTTGGAACTAACGACCAGATGACGACCCCAATGGGAAATTATGAAATTTCTCCTTTGTTTACCACAGTGGTAGACAACGCTTTTAAGTACTGTTCATTTGTCCATCAGTGCACAGTTTATTTTCCAAATATATTGAGGAAGAACATTAAAAACCATATACATGTATATACCTCTATATACCGTACACAGAGTGGACCGTCATCACCGTGACCATCGAAGAATTGGGCTCGACCTTTCTTTTGTCCTGGATTAAAACTAGGAATATGAAATAGAAATCGGGTTTCTAACCTTTCGCCCCTCTTCATTCACGCCACAGGACAATGGGAAATGCGAGTCCTATTATCATGTCCACTTAACCCTGTATTACTTAGTGGGCTTGGGTTGAGTTTGACTGTTTCTCCTAATAGTGAAGGTACGGTATGTTAAAACCACATGCATACCTGCATACCCATATGGTGTTTCTGTTTGCAAACAGCACCATATCTCTGAGAATCACATTATAAACGCAACCCTGACTTCCATGAATAACAATAATCATATTTAATCATCAACACAAGAAAAACTGTGTAAAAATATGATATACGCGACGCTAATGGCCGGGTATCGCCATCGTTATAACAAGAGGAAACGAAATCATTTCCAATACAACGTTCGTATTTCAATGCTGTTTCTGGTGGTGCTATGAACGATGGATACACAAGTCGCAATATGTCCAAATTCACAATTTCCACTTCCCCCGTTTGGTAAATACAATTTTTTACGTCTGTTGCCCTTCGTCATTGCTTCTGAAATACATGTACGTGTAATAAGGAGATTGCCATGAACAGACTGTTGCGAGTGGAAAGACCAGGGTCCATATTCATAAACATGTACACATGAACACCACATGTCTTAAAGCGAATGGCTCGCGGGGTTTGTTGTGGCGCCATGACAGTTGGTCATCGATCAAGCACCATTTTGAGAAAAAGGCAAAAGAAGGATTTTAGTTTAATGGGAAATGCATTAAGGCCCGTTTCCACTTGAGCGTTTTACGCCGCGTTTTGACGCTTTCCCATTGTTTGGAAGCAGAGCGGCGGAAAATAACAAAAGATTTGACGCATCACGCGGCGTAAAACGCTCTAGTGGAAACGGGCCTTTAGACAGCCAAACTTCGGAGGCGCATTCTGCAAAATCTGCCGCTTCAAAATCAATGGGAATAGTACAAAATGTACATCTTGACCTACTGAATTTGAAAACGTCATTAACCCATTTTAACAAATTTTAATGGAACCTCGTCCCCAGTGTTTACATTCGCATATTTGCACAGGTGTTGCATATGGCTGGAGCACGGCTTTGCCTGGAGGCTAGATTCACTCCCTATGGAAGGTACCACCAAAAATGTAAACAAACCCCGCGAGCTATTCGCTTTAAGTTGTAAATTGTGTTCTCACTTGACGCCTGTGAAGAGTAACGCATTTGTTTTCACTTCCCGACCCTCTTATTTTCGTATAACGGTTCTCCTGATCCTCAGTCATTATTTACCTGCCACTCTCCCGTGGATGACTGGTGTTTACTGAGTGAAGACATTCTAGTATTGGCTACTGAGCTTCTGTTCAGAATCCCAACGTCGCTAACGTGTCCCTTGTGTATTCACCTGGCTGGTACGTATGGATAGATTATACGCAGACCACGGTAATCATGTATGTCGCCTCGACGATATCGCGGGGGCGTTTTGGATGGCTTTATGGCCATCAGAATGGAAGCCTGATGAAACATCGCTAATTAAAAGTGCTTTATCTTTAATTTAACTTCAAAATCAGCAGACTAGTAATAAAATGATGAAGTCGGAAAGCAGGATAAAGTATTGAAGTACACACCACTTCGGAGTGAAATTAAGAAAATTAACGATAAACGTAAACATATAGACGGGCAAAACCTCCAGCTGCTTGCGTTCCATAGATCGCTAGCAAGAGCAGGAAAAGCTGCTTCGTGTGCTGGGGGCTAATGAAACGTTTTGCCCGTGTAACACCATTTCATTCGGATTGTTGGTTTCGGATATTCTGCGACTTCCTTTCTAAGAAGTCACAGACCCGGTCGCGGAATATTTTTCCTGAACCTTTCAACAAGTACACTGCAGATCCTGTAGTTACTCTTATAGTCACGAGAGGGACACTTCTTTTGGAGAAAAACACTTTTTCAACGCGCCTGGAGGGTTAATTATGTCGTGGGGGTGAGATTTAGGGATAGGGTAGGGGCTTTTTTCACTGCCTCTTCTTTCTCGACGTGTTTTTCTTTTTATTGAAAATACTCCAAAAAAATTCGCGCCCCGGTCTGTAATTAACTCTGACCAGTACACACACTGCGTTGTGTTAGTTAGAGGCGCGATCCGTATGATTTCTGATTGGCTTTCATGAATAGAGGCCTATAGACAGATAGTGTGGCTTACGGAACGGACCCTTCATATACCTGTATTAGTCTGTGGCCTCTCAGAAACGAAGTTACATAACAAACACTGTATTTTGTGGTATACGCGTTGGATACCATTTATTAAGTCCAAATCAGCTTTTTTTACCACAGATTATCAGCAACGACTAGCATTATCAGTATTTGTTAACCATTTGCTCAAATGATAAATCAACAATTGAGTACTAGCTGTTAAGCGACCGCACAGTCCGGTGTGAAATCATTCACTTGGCCAAACAAAGCAAGCCATCAATATGAATTAGTGTCTATTGGCAATAGCCAGTTGTTTACGTTCTATCAAGTTGGTGTCACTGGTCGCTGTGTAAGGTCCGTCGTTGTCATGGATTTAAAATGGTGGCAGTAAAAATCCATTGAAGTCACGCCAATCACCAGTAGCGGGCCGTTAATCGCTTCTTTCTGGGTCTGATAAACTGTCTACCGTCTTGAATTTCCTTCGCGATAATTGCACTGGAATTAAATTTCCGATAAATACTCTTTCATTCCTCATGGCATTGTGTTTGGTAATGAGAGAAATGAATAAATGACGGTGAAGAAATCAGCCACTTTTTCATTCAGATTCCCGATGAAAGCCAGACTTGTAAGCTTGGCGAAAGGATTTTTTACCTGCAATTTCATTGATAACGAAGAAGGACTTTTTCAATAACCATTGAACGTCGCACACACAGCATTCCTTTGAACTGACTTCGGGGGGCTGTCGGTGAACAAAAAACTGACTGGCATGTACTAAGCTGATTAAAATCAAATAAGGCTTTGAAATCAATCACCACTATACACAATTGGAAGAATATTATTTTATTTTATTTGAGTGTAAAAAGCTACATGTAGATTTCCAGGAGTCAAAATGACTATAATGAAAGTTCTCACCCAAGTGCAATGATTATTAGGATATCTAAGGTTGAGTTCAGAACATGAAATAGAATCGGGTTTCTAAGGTGAAAGACATTGCTTCCTACCAGATTCGAACCCACGGACCCTCGCATCAGCCATCAATCGCCAGCAAGGTTGAGTTCACATAGAGGTATACAGTTGTATACAGTTGAAACTGTATACATGTCAATTATATACAGTTTCAACAGTTGTAACTGAAGAATTGATCCTCGCATACAGAAATTGTGCTACGACAGAACTGGCGTCCCTCGGTACACGCCCGCAATGTCATGTTATCTCAATTAACAGCAATGTTTACCCACGTCGACTAGGCTTGTCTTATTTCTATTCACCACGCGTCATATATCATTCGATTAAGCGGGGTAAAATTTCCAGTGGATGTGACACCGCAAGAGCTAGCTTCATAGCGCGGCCAAGAGGTTCGTGATNGGGGTGATTTGAATATTTTAATATGTTCGGGAGCAACATTTATACACAACCATACACCTTTGGACACGGACACTCCTCAGCATCTTCCGTCATCGCTGGTTGCTTATCATCGTACAACATCCCGTTGCAGAACACCAGCAGGACTCGCCACACTTGTGGCAGGGGACCATGGACAAGAAACGCTCCAACACAGACACTCAACCAAGGCCTTGACAGACACTCAAGTTCGCCCAGTGGAATAACTAAGTTTATTCAAAATAACTACTATTTACATACAGGAGGCGAGTCAATAGACTGGTCCCCTGTCGTGCCGCTCCGTTCCTCCACTACTACGACAGGCCGCGTCCGCCATGTTTGCCTGTTTTCTGACACACGTATGCAAATGAGCATTAGGGACTTCCGGCAAGGCTCCGTATCGTCGATCCGTATCACGTATGACGTATCGAGCTAATGCATTTTCTATTGAAGTCATACGTCATACGTAATACGGATCGACGATACGGCGCCTTGCCGGAAGTCCCTAATAAAGACTCGTAAGGTTGCGGGAGTCTCTAAAAATAGATGATGACTCATGGCGCGACCGTTGACCAATCACAGTTGACCAATCACATGCCGAGTTGGCGTTCAAAATGCCTGTCGTAGTAGTGAAGCGAGAACTACGACAGGGGACCAGTCTAGCGAGTGAACAACAACGAGACCATGATTACATAACGGGTGGTAGAGCTGGGCCTCTGACAAGCATGACATGGCAAACTAATTAAAAGGCATGAATCTACAACATCATCATACAAAACAAAGCAAACCTTCAAAGTTATCACACTGACGTGTGTTGTGTGTGTGTGTGTGTGTGTGTACATATTCAGTACACAGTATGCGGGAGGCACGAACACCCTCAGAAGTTCACCAGGGCCACCGATGCCCCTACTACATGTGCATGCAGTGTACACGTACATCATCAAGAAAAGACGTGGCAACGAAGATTCTCAGAAAGGCCTTTTCAAGCAATGACACAAATACCGCGTGAATGACAATGCATGTAGGCCTACATGTACAATACAAACGAACACAGAAAATGCTGGATATCACGAAATTCAATCCAAAACCACGTTTTCTCTTTAACTCACTTGCAAAAGAAGCAAACAAAGATTTGTCGGTCGACATCCTCATTTAATTTGACCGTGCTTACATCAATAACTTAAACTGAATGTCTAGCACATTACGCTTCTCCTAAAATATTGTTAGCTTAAATGGTAACGCGTTCGCCTTTCCATTAAGGCTTCATTAAAATGCAAACATTTCCATCAGCGGACCGACGTGCGTGTCAGACTTGGCTGGTTCAGAATATCAACTGGAGGCTATTAATGAACTCTGAGGGCTTCGGCTTTGTGGCAATTGTATCGCTGTTTCAGATAAATGTGGCAGCAAGGAAACTCGCCGGCCTGCTGCTGTTCTGGAGATTCTCCTGAGTTTGATAATATAGCCAGCGTATTTATAGGCCTATAGTGCGTCTGAAATCGCTAACTACTGTAGAATGAACTTAAGTATCGGCAGATGGGTAGCCGCAAATTAAATACTGTATTGATGTACAAACATGTTTTCTGTACAATGAAGAAACACAGGCCTACGTTGTACGTAATGGCACTTTAGTAACATCCGTCGGTTTTTTAGGTTATATTCTCCCCTTCTGGCTGTGAGTGTGGGGCAGCGGAAGCACTCTCAGCGCAAAAAGTCCGGGTCCGAATGTTGGCTACCAAGGGTGTGACTTCACTATGCGCCATTCGACAACGCTCGCACGCAATACAGGTGGGGTTCGATTGCCAGTCGATGTCGTCCCTCTCGTATTGGAGAGAGAGCGACTCGTCTTTACCACGCAGAGATTTTCCCTGGGCACTCTCGACCTCCTCTGGATCGCTGTACATGAAATTCTTCGGCCAATCTTGTCGATAGGGCTAATAATAGGCTACTGTGGTAGTTGGCGTTCATCTCTCAACTTAAAGATAATATATCATGACTTCATTGTTCACATTCAATGATTGTAGACATTAAAACATTGACGTTTACATTGTGTTATTTTGGACTTTGGGACATGCCAACCCACCAAATTGAATACTTTCGGTGACAGAAAAATTTCTAGAGGGGCATGCCACCAACAAATTACTTGTAAGACAAAGAAAGACTGGACATATACAAAATATGAAATAGAAATCGGGTTTCAAAGGTGAAAGACATTGCTTCCTACCAGATTCGAACCCACGGACCCTCGCATGAGGTATCAATCGCCAGCACTAAGGGGCAGCACGCCATATACAAAGAAATGTAAATAAACAATGATTTTCGTGGCCCGCGAAAATACCCGTGATACATTATCTTTAATATACATCATCTCGACATCGTGGAGATATACAATGTATCGTGTATATATACTTTAAAACCACCAAGCAATACTGATAGCAGCAATAACGAAGATACAAATAGGTCTCACTGTAGCCATCTTCGGCAAAATGATCCACAACATTTCCATATCAAATCAAGGTATTCCAAATGCGTTTTTAATCGTGGTGTAATTCAGCTGAATCTGAATTCCAGTTCCTTACGGTGTACCGAATTAAAACTGTCAAAGAAAAGAGCCGACAAAGAAAACCTCTCATTTGGTGGTTGCTATGGTAACGTCCAAAGAAATCTGACTGTTTTCTTGTATTTATTAGCTTTCGAGCCAGCTAGTGACGGTATAATTAAAATGAATTTTTCAAATTATGAAATTACAGGTGTTGGGTATTTGCATGTTTTGGCGTAATAAAGGACATTAACGGTGTGGCTATTAGATATCTGTCTAAATATTATTCACTTGTTTTCCACAACAAACGTATCTTAAAAGTCGTAAAACGAAAAGGTAACTGTATGGAACATTCTGAGAATTTCCATTCATTCCTATAAACTTTTTTCTGAATTATTTCTGTGCGTGTGGATCGATTTCAATGAAACTTCAGCAGCTGATGGGGACATTACGGGGGCAGGTTGCTGTGGCTGGTGTTCTGAAACCTGTGCGTTGAGGATGCAGGGAGCTGCCAGGATTTGGGTAAAAAAATACTGGTTTTGAAAATTGGCTTGGCAAGCTTCTCTCAAGTGGTGATAAATCACTTTTGTTAGCGGTTTGTTTGAGGGTAAGAATTAAACTTTCAAAACAAATTCAGGAACTCAATATTACTATGCACATCAGGCCGCTGAGGTTGATTTCTGTAAACCGTGTCTTAAAAAATGGCGGCAGCTCCCTACATCCCCAACGCACTGATTTCAGAACATCAGCCACAGCAACCATTGCCCCAGTAATGTCCCCATCAGCTGCTGAAGTTTCATTGAAATTGACCCACACGCACAGAAATAATTCAGAAAAACGTTTTTTGGAAATGAATGAAAATTCTCAGAATATTCCATACTTATTAGCAAGAGTATAAGATAGGTCTCATCTGCTGCGGCCTAAACGTAATCCTGGGAAACCTCCCTATTGACTAACCCTGAAGTCCTTGGTGAAGTGTTTTCCTCACCATGCTCAGGGTGACACAGCAGAGGAAGTGAAATTGTCCGTTCCCCGATACTAATAACAGTGGAGTCGGTCCTTCGCCAAGAGTGTCACTTGATTTACTTACCTGATGTCGATTTCGAAGTGTCGAGTAGTTCAGAGAGAGTATTTAATTGGCAATGATCTACGACTTGAGACACGGCTGATACTAGATTGAATTTGATTTAGAGGGTATCAGTGCCGGACACGTGAAACTGATCAGTTACGATTTGCGTAGGAGTATGTTGTGACGGTCTTGTTTCGAGAGATATTATGAAAGCGTAAAGATTTTGATGGCAACAATGGACAACGCAACTCGGTTTACTATATAACGACAGCAACAGTTCGCAAAAGCTGAACTTCAGCAGCTATCCGGTCTCTGTTCCGACGAGTCCCCGTTTATAAAAGAACGGGCGTTCTGACGCAGTGAATTCGCGTCCGAAAAAAAGAAATAAATACATGTAATATAGATAAATATAATTAGATTGGCAATCTGTTTCCTCTAATATTGGGTCGGCCCCGTCGAGATCCTCCTAAAGGGTGTGTTGGGTGTTCGTATAGGCCTTCATAGAAATAAGCATGCACTTAAGCCCGGGAGAGTGAATATTTGCTATACTTCCAACATGGCGAAGTAAGTACTTAATTTAAATGGATTCAATATCCTTTCGGCGTTAACGATACATTATGGGACCCTATAGCATCACCTGTTGACTCTATCACTTTATAGTGCTCGCCATTGTCTCACGTTCTATTCCGGCGTTGTTGGAATTGATGAGAGCGTTTATTTGCACCTGCTGTCCTCCTTTTCATTATCTTACCGTCTGCTGGGAGTTCCTCTGACCTTTTCAATACGTGATAGGTGTCGTCCTCGGTGTCGGCGAGGTTCACACCATTACGATATTAAATCAAAGCTTTGCTAGTTAAAATACTTGAGCTATATAGCACTGATCCCACCAAGGGGCAATGTATGTCATTCAAAAAAATATCATTTTTGAAGTGATTGCTCAAAAAGCTGAATCGAAGCCAGTTGGTATTACATGTAGATCGATTTAGTTTAAATACTTGAGCTATATAGCACTGATCCCACCAAGGGGCAATGCATATCATTCAAAAAAATATCATTTTTGAAATAATTGCTCAAAAAGCTGAATCGAAGCCAGTTGGTATTACATGTAGATCTTTTTTTTTTTGACAGCACCACCACGACTTCTATCCCACTTTATTTTTTGTGGCCACTTTGCCCGTGGACTGCTCACGATTTTTAACACACACAACTGTCTTGTATTGGTGCACTCTATAGCGTAGTGTCACCGTGTATTAACAGACGGCGCTACAACTCAGACAACTTGTGCCCGCCGGGCAATATTTTTCGCATGTCTCCCTTTAAGTACCAAATTGTGACCAAAATAGTTTTGCCTCCACACTCAAGAGCTTTCGATGCACAAGTCAGACATGTCGCTGTGCAGACGTTTCTTACAGTAGGATATTGTCGCCAAAAGATGACACCACCTGCTAATCTGTAACGGGAAATCGTGATCAACAGTTAAATACTGAGTTGCCGTTTTGTCTTCAATGTAGGCTTTAAATTTAATTCACCATTTTGACCCCGAACCGTTTGCAATAAATGTACTGAGTAAATGCTTGCCGAGGGCATGGCCCGATGGTAGATTTTACCTCGGAAGAGGAGTCATATTTAACTGTGCCCCCAGTCTCCTTCTTATTTGTCGTGGATACTCCGGGCTAACTGAGCTAATCTAATGATAAATCATCGTTGAAACATTCCTTACGGTGCAGATTCGAACTCATTTAAGGTAAACCTCCAAAGAAGCAATTATTGACTTGAAATAAGTAGCTCTACAGCTGCCTAAACATGCCTTTACAGCTATATTGTGATAGTATAATGTAAATACCGCATCATTTCTAATGGGGATGATCCAGCACTCTATAATAAGTTCTAGTCTTAGCTGGTAGGTGAACGCATACGGTTCTTTCAATAACGACACCTCTGGGACTTAAGAACATGATTTATAGCGAATGTCGGATGAAATTAATCCGATACGAAGAGAAATTAATTCTTAACTTGCGATTTTAAAGTGCACTTTAAGCTCTTCATTACCAGCGAGAAGTCCTGGAGTTCATTTTCCCATTTTGAATGCTTTAGAAATTTTCTCCGTCGTAACAACGCTGTGAGGGGTAGCGAAGTACAGCCGACAGCCAAAGGCTGACTCTGAACATTTGGGGAAATTTGAAAGGGAAATTTTCTTCCAAATGCACTAGTAAAAAACCTCTCAGATAGAAAAACACTTCTTTCGGTCTGCGAAGCTGCAACCCGCTAACCTTAATTCGATTTCAGTTCAACCTGAATCTAAAATGTTTACGTAGGTCTATTAGGTCCAAACGACAGAAGTCCTGATTAGAGGCAGAACGAGACCTGAATGATAAATGCTTGTCGTTTTGCCCCTTCCACAAAGAACAGGCTTTTTAGGCAAATGAATAGGAATTCGTACCTAGTGAGATCCTGTGATATACATGCACTTGATTATCCTCGCGTGATAGGAATGAAAGCTCTAGGGATACTGATGATTCCATCAAATCAGTCAATAATGTAAAAGGTTTCTGTCGGGAAGGAGCCTGAGCAGACTTGCGTTCGTAACAATAGAACCACACTGAAGAGTAAGGGTATTGGAAAAAACATGAAGTTTGGAACAATGCATTCGTGGATTGCTGGACTAGGAAATATGGGCTAACCACCTGGATTCCCGATGCACACAGTGCCTATTCCAATAATCGGATAATACCTATTTTCGGACAATATGCACACAGTAGGCCTACTACAGTATTCCGATGATGAGGGTTTGACACATCCACGTGTGGGGCAGTGCCAAGATCGACCTTACACCACTGTCGAGCGCAAGAACGTTGGAACCAATCAGAACACCTGTTACTCACTAAGGAGAGAATGATTGGCTGATGGGAAAGGTGATTGTTAGGGTCAGCCTTATATCTTAACACAGAGGATACACGTCCAACGTTCTTGCACTCGACAGGCCTCTTAAGCCTAAGTTAGTCAGCATTGAATGAAAACGCTGTTTAATTTTAAGACGTGTTGGTGGACCAATAAAGATGAGAATAAACAAATTTGATTTTATTGTGAACGCTGGCAGCCGCACATGTTGATGAATTAGCACGAATTTGGTACGATCAACTGCTTTGTGTAGTTTTAGTCAAAATACCCCAAATATCCCGTCTTTTACGTTCTTCGCGATTACGTGTCTTCTTTCATCATCTCAACTTGCTTTCTTCCAACTTCATTATTTTCGAACAAGCAATCTGAGATCATACACCTAAACAGTTATTCAATTTTAAAACTTCTGCTAAGAAACTTGTTCTCTTTTAAACATGATTGATTAAAATCTCCAGAGAATCTGTTTTCGCAATCTAACATCGAATCATTCGCTTGTAATCTGGTCCTTTCGAATTACGAAAAAAATACATAATCAAACGTGGGCGACCTAAAAGTTTTAAAGACAGAGTCTTAATTTGCAAACCTAGCATGGATTTGAAATCTCATCGATTTAGTCCTTCATGTCGTTTTTGTCACATCTGAAAGATATAAAGAATGAGTCTTTAATCGACAAATCGAATGCTTTCTCCCCCCTCCCTCCGGCCTACAAAAATAAGTGTGGAAACGATACAGATGGTTTTTAGCTTGGTTAATCTTTCTAAAAGTACATACTAGGTAAAAAAATAGCAGCCGGGCAGCTGTTTTAGCTACAAAAAAATCCAGCCAGACACAAAGTCGATCGTCGATATCCCACCACCGAATTTCATGCAATTCATATTGACAGCTAAGAACATCACCATACACGTAAATTTGATTTCTACGCTCTGGTCTGTGTACATTTCTTATGTTTACAGGCAATTTTATGCCGGTATGGTCAACTTGGCCGTTCCATCATACAGTTTTATTTGGTCAACAAATCAAGTACATTGGGCCACTCTATTCGCCGTTAGGTCATAAACACATGACAGGAATCAATTACGGTCAGCATCTTGATAATCATACAAAAAAAATATCAATAGTAGACCATGTTAAGGATGATGATCAAAGACCAGCCTAAGGCGACGTTTTCTCCTCTGTGGCCACTAAAAATCGTTATTGACCGCTCAAGATGGAGACGGGAGACTCAGACTTCTTATATATCACAATGAAAAAAATAGATCCATGCGGTTTTATCGACCATTACCATGTAAATCACATTTATTTTCTGCTGAGTTCTCCTACCTCGTGGCAATAATCGAACGAGTTGTTTGTCTTTGACATTCGAGATCAAAGTTGGATTCGATGATTACGTTGCAAGAAAGCGAGGTGATAAAAAATTGATCCGGTCACCCTCGGTGCTGTTATCTTGTCCCCGTAAATGAGGTGCTGCAGCAGTGATCAATGGACCGGCTTCATTAATAAATGTATTACCAGTGATGCTTTGTTGATGACGGTTCGTGTTTACTTCATGTGTAGCCTCAAAATATCCAATTGGTGCGGGCAGTCATTAAGTTTGCTTTTTCCCATCTTGCATTTCTTATGGCCAGGGACTTCGCATCATCAAAAGAAGTTAAATGCAAGGGCGAAGGGTTTATTTTTTCAATTATGCACAGATTCATCTGCCAGAGAGGCAAAAAGTGAAATCATCTGTTCATATGGGGATGGGGCGATGGTGAGCCAAGGGAAATCACACTTTGGAAAAGATGAGAAAAAATGAACGCTGACTGTGTGATGTCTGGCAACGTCTGGTATTTCGTCCTTCATGGTGTAATTCTTGATGCGATTCTAAACTCGCTTAACTGGTGTTAGTAATGACCACCACGAAGACTCGTTATTCGATACTCTGTAGGGGAATATAAAATATGCAGCTTCCAAACAGATTCAGGTTAAGCATTCTTTTAGGGTACTTCTAGTGTAGAATAGATGTCAAATGTTCCTTGCAAATGTTCTTTTTTGCACGGACAGTGAAGGTTCGTGCAAGCATGAACTAATCCGATAATTGACGAAGATGGTCAACGTCCTCATCCTCGGACCAATGAACCTCCCGACATTTTTTAAACAGCGCTGCTTTTCACATGAAAAGGCAGCCAAATGTTCTTTTCATGTTTGTTATTGATCATGCTGAAGAATCTGTAGACGGCATCTTGCTGTAACTACCAGAACTGGCGATTGATGCCTAGTGCTGGCGACTGATGCCTAATGCGAGGGTCCGTGGGTTCGAATCCGGTAGGGAGCTCTGTCTTTCACCTTAGAAACCCTTTTCTATTTCACCTTCTTAACTACTAGAACCAATATCTTTTTCTGTTCTGTGATATTTGTCTAACAAGGGATACATAATTATGTTGACCATCTGCTGAAGAGCTGTAAACATGACACTAGCTGTGAGAAACCAGCACTTGCCACCTCTGACATGGTTCCCGACTTCCATCTGAGCAAGATGAAATTGAATCGTTTGAAATGGACGTCTAAACCGACGGACCACTCAATCGGTCTTGTCAATTGGTAGTTAGTCTATCACACCGACTCCAGTGGCTTGGATCCAATTCTAATTAACAGATCGGATGTAGTTTCATGTTTACAAATCGTCTTTTCGTCAACCGATACTTTACTCAGACGCCCTTAAATATTCAATTGATTGACACTAACAGCCTTGCCAATTCCACGTTGGTTTTGTTGATGACTCGTGAGAAGATTCTTTCACGCTTTCTTTANGGGGGGGGGGGGGGATCCGTTATGAAGAGGTGACCTTTCTCGAAGCTTGCTGTGTTTAACCCTTTTGCAGACAAATTGTGCCCGATCTGGGAAAATCAGGCACAAATTTCTCAGGGAGAATATGAAAGCTACAGTGGTTACCTCAAGAAGGCTGAAAAGTTCACAGACTAGTTTATAATATTACAGTTTGTCAAGTTTGGAAATGTGTTAAAAAAGAAAATGAATAACTAAAAACGCTCTCAAGAAAGGTATGCAACACATAATGTGTTACATGTATTATTTTTAACTTTTCCCAATTATTTTAACGTACATGTACTTCTACGTGTGTTTCTCATGAAATCGCCTCTGGCGGTGAAAAAGTTGAATCTCGCCAACCCCGCACCTCAGAGGTTGTCAGAAAAGTTTTATTTGTGGAATTTATCCGGGTGCCACGTCGCAGCATCAATGAAAAATTGTTTACCTGCCACGAAGCAGTGAGCCATAACACCGAAAGGTGAATGTTATTACAAAGGTGAATGCCATTACTGACGTCAGCTACATGTAGCTACACGTCATTTTTCAGGATGGTGCAGTTGAGCTTCGTTCCACCGTCACATAAATTCGATACAACAGTTTCGATGGCAATTTACGACCATCACGACGCTACCGATTAATCCTCGCATATTGCTTCTGTCTATTTTCGTATTCACGCCGCAACGTGACGACGCGAGATTTGGGTTAATGGAAGAGAGAGAAGTGGCTTTTCTTCGGTATCGCAAGGGAAGGTTTGGCCGTGAGTGCAGTGTGGGACTGCATGCGACTATCCAAGAAAGATACCGAGCCACTGTAGATTATTCTAAGATGTGCTTGGCTCAAGCCACATGACACAAATGTAAACCACTATGCATCCATTACACACCCTAGTGTAGCTTTAGATTAGTCGTTCGCACATGTCACTACGTCCGGTTGCAAATAAATGAACAACCTTTGCTGTCAGGCTGTTGTTCTGTACAAATAGCCCTAACTTCTTCCATACAATGTATATAAATTTTATATTACACAAAGTAGAACAATTTCTATCGAAAACCTCTGGGGCATCACTTGGAGAGCACTTGTCTGGGTTATTCAAAATCGTTTTCTGGCTAACTCGCCTCAAAACATGGTTATGAGATATCCTGGGAATGCATTGCCTCACTTAGGACCGCATTCAAGGATATAGCGATCCCGCGTGGGTGTGAGGTTATTGCCACTGAGTTATTTTAGGCGGGCAAATGAACGTGGAAAGAAACGCAATTACCCCGTCAGCGAGTTGCATCTCACTCAGTTTATTGTTACAGCGATGAACTTAATTTCAAATTTCAAAACGCATTGCCTTAAATTGTCATCATAATCTATACAGAGAATACGGTCGACGTTTTTACCAGTAGGCCTACATGTATGTACTAAGTCAAACTCTATAACTACAGACCAATGTTCAATCACATGCAAACTTAATGAAGGATTTTATTGTTAGCAGGTGTTAAAGCCCAGGGACCTTCACAAAGCTCTCTTAGCAGTTAAAGGGAGACATACGAAAAATATTCCCGGCGGGCACAAGTTGTCTGAGTTGTAGCGCCGTCTCTTAATACACGGTGACACTACGCTATATCACAGGTGCCTGTAGAGCTATCAGTGAGTTTCGAACACTTTTCTAACCAAACGTATCTGAAAAACACAACACGTATCTAAAAACACACCACGAGCTCATAAATTCGTGAGCTCGGGGTGTGTTTTTTTACAAACTAGTGTTTTTTGGTTAGATACGTGTTCTAAGCTCACTAATAGCTCTACAGGGGCCTGTGATATAGCGTAGTGTCACCGGTGTATTAACAGACGGCGCTACAACTCAGACAACTTGTGCCCGCCGGGCAATATTTTTCGCATGTCTCCCTTTGAGAATTTGTAACATTCCAGGAGCTATTGTGCGTCAACCGTTGAACAATGGTTTTATGAGGACGCTACGAATGCGCAGCTGTGAGTACTTTGTGAAACACACACACACACACACAAACACCATTCCGGGATGGAGGCCAAATTTGAGTGGAAGAAAGTGAATCGTATCTCGGTAATCAGCGAAGCAAAGAATAGTCAATAATGATATCAGGGCTCTAACTGGCTGGTCAAGAGCCATCACTGGCTGTACAACGAGGAAATATCATGTCGAAACGTGGACACCCACATTGGTGCATATGGTGGCGGATTTATCAAGGAATGGAGTGTTTGGTCATGTTTGAGGGGCTAATTTTTAGCCCCCTTGGCCGCAAGGCCCAGCAGGGCTTATGCTGTGGTTGGGGTCATTTAGTGGTGGTCTGTCGTGCGTTAGTCCGTACGGCGGTACGGCGGTTCGGCGGTACGGCGCTTCGTCCGTAAACTTTTGGTTTGTTAGCGCTCTAGCGCCTTTATTTTTTGACGAATCTTTTTGGTCTTCGGTGGGTCTATATATGGACCTAAGATCTAGGTCGAGTTCGATTTTGAGCACGATTGGATTCCTATTTTGGCCTCCAGGGGGCGTTTTGTGAAAAATTTCAAAGGGCTATATTTTGATAATGGTTTGAACTATCATGTTGAAACTTTGTACACATGTACCTCTAGGTTATAGCAACTTACAGACAAACTTTCGGTGAAATCTGATTCTTCACTTCGCCACTAGGGGGCCAAAACCAAAATCACTGAAAGTGCTATTTCTCCATAACCAAGAGATGGATTTTTGTCAAATTTTTTTCATGGGTATATCTAATAAGGATACATAAGATGTAGTACCCGAGTTTTTAATTTGACCTACTTTTCAAGGTCACAGAGGTCAAAGTTCACCTGAAATTACAAAATTGGCACTTTTTCTAATGGTTTGCCTGTTCTTAGTCAAGAGATTAATATGGCAATTTGGCATGTTTGTACCTAAATGGCTTTTATGGAGTTGCTGATGATTCCCACCACTGTGCTTCAAGCCAAGCGGGCACAGTGCCATTGGCACGATTTTTGTGTTTGAGGTGGCTGGGGTCTCTGGGTCTCACGTGTAATCACGTTCGGTGCGTGAAGGTGTGTGTACGCTTTTCTCACCTCATGGCGTCAGTCGGCGAATGCCTATTGAAGCGTGACGTAATTGATGTCTGCCGCCTGCTATAAACGAATGGAAACAACCAGACTTCGTTCGAGATTGAGGTATCAAATATTAAAGCATTTCACCATCTACCAGTGCTCGAGCCGAACCGTTTGGCCCGGTTTTTCTAACAAAATGTACATGGATGATATAAAAAATGAGTACATCCAAAAATCAATACCCTTCATCTTATTTAATCCCCATTACAGAAATATTTACGCTGCTTCAGATATGCTCCCGCACGACGGTATAAACTGCTCCGATATTAAGACGTTCTGTAGACAGCTCAGTGTCATTCATCACGTGTTTCTGGCTTTATTAAACTGCATTCTCTTCCAGCTTCCAGTATCTTTGCCTGCGATCTCTATAAACAGTTGACAGGCTGTAGGATGATGTTGTTGCTGATTATAAACTCAATATTCTTTTCAGACCTTTCCGACGGATTTACGACAGTTAGATCTCAATGTAAATGATGTGAATTTAGAGGGGGTGGTATCATGGCATTCTATCCTCATCAAAGAAAAAAATGGTGTAACCGTTACACAATAAACACCAAAAATCAGAGTTACTTAGTCATCAACACCGATTTTCAGTTTTCTGTAACATTTTCTGGTGTTCCCCATATCTCAGTGTTACCATAAAAAGGGCAAGTAGGAAGACAACAACGAAGAGAAGTTTGTCACTCTCATTTTACAGTGTGCCCCGTACAAAGACGAGAAACACATAAGAAACGGAAACACTATGGCACTTAAAACACCTGGCACTGTCTTCAGTATCTGCCTGAATGAATACACAGCTTCTACTCTTGATATTACCCGACCCGTTTCATCTTTTTGTAACAAGAATTATTTGTAATTATAACAGCAGACGACATTACAATAAATCTTGCTAAATAGAACAATAGTACATTGTAACAATTTGACGTGACGACAAAAAATGGCAATTGATGAGTAACTTGCCAGTATCGCATTTTGCCATCGGGTAATTGCGTTATTTCACACGCAAAATGCTACACGTACTTTACAACCTCCCGAACACGGAAATGAACAGTTTTATACAGACAACCACAACAGACGGAACCGACCATCTTCAACAAATCTTTGCCAGCCGATGTTCTATATTCACTTCCTAAAACCGAGATTGGTTTCATCCTTTTATGATAACGTTGTTTGCTAATGCTATCTGGTCGGATCGATAAGTGTGATGTTCGCTGTACACTTGTTTTAGATACATTCCGACCTTAGGCTACATGTATGTATCAGAAACTGACGTTGGTACCCTTGTCAAGTCGGCCCATCAGACTGAAGCCGATCACCGGCTACCAGCCATAAAGGCAGATCTTGCCCGCTTAAATGGTCCGACAGTCATGTTATATTCAACGAGTTAGAATGGCGACAATGTGTCCTTATTGTAGATCAGTGTGTGGTGGGTGGGTGACAGGTTGATTACGTTACTAAATCGTCGCATATGAATAAGGCTAGCTTCAAGTGAAATGTATTTGCAATAAGATGTACAACTCCATTGCATGGTACTTTCATTGGAATTACGATTACAAAGGATTAACATCAGTCTTACAACGATTACAATGGATTTTATTATTTATAAAATATCCGCAGAAGGTGAAAATACATTTTTACAAGCAAAAAAACATACATCTATACTATAATGGACGGTAGCCATGTTGGATTTTGTTATCAACCTGAGTTGACCTGAATATCTGCTATACCTTGCTATGTGATGGCTGTAGACAGTTACGGTGGACCGGACTCTCTGCCCTATCTCCTCCTTAGTTAGGGCTTGAACCTACAAAGAGCGGCCTATGTGTACAGTACAATATGAGGAGATTGTATAATGGTATTTTGGTTTTAAAAGAAGTGCTGGTTTGTATGAAAAAGAGAGAAAATCAGATGTGTGGTGACCTGCGCTGCCATCTACAAGAATGGCAGTGACCTACTACCAACAGATACACGGTGGGATGCATGTGAACCTAGCTATCATGAATCTGGGTCACCTTGGCATCAGCCTGGAGATAAGGCTGATTGTGTAGTAAACCAGATGTGATGCTGCTGTTAGAAAGTCAAAACTCCTCACTGCTCATGGATTTGACGGTTAACGATTAATAAATTAATAAACTACCCCTCTCCAAATAAACTCTCAATAAAGCAACAGATCCCCTACCACAGAATATTCTAGACAAACCAACACCCTAAAAATGTGCTCGCCACGGGTCAATATGCTAGTACATGTAAAGACAGGCAAATTCCCATGCAATCACTTACACGTTTTTTCAAAAGATAGCACCCGATAGAAAAGTCATTCGTTTTGGCAAGTCATTTCATTACATTCGTCATTTCATTGTACTAGTACATTCGTCATTTCATTACAAAACGCCTTTAAATGGCAAGTTGAAGTTCCATCCGTTCTGCACTAGCATACATAAAAGGTACAAGCATTTGGAGCGAATAACTCTCTCTGTTTGAACCATTGCGTGCTTTCAAATTCATGGAATTTGAAGCAATGAACATCAGCAATCTGATAAATTGATTGAGATCGAAACACATCCACAGGCAGCCCTGCATGCGAACTAAATTATAAACTGATTTAATCGTCAAATTCTATCAATTCTGGGGAGTCACGCGTTTAATTACGGTTTAAAGCGATATAGTTGTTGATTGATAACGTGCTGAGAAATCATGACAATGAAAGCATTGTTACACTTCCAGAAGTCATATTTCTCTGCAAGATCTTCTCTGATCCCTCTGTGCATTCATGACAGTTGGAATGAGGAAAACTTCAAGATTTCTTCCATGTCATTGCTTCCTTGGCTTTCATCTAAATGTATCGCCCATCTTGACTTACTTGACTCTAGTCTTATGACGTGGCCAATACACGTGGGGTTCGAGGACTGCTACCGCCCTGCATTCAGTTTGTTTTGTACGAGGCTCTTGATTCTACGGGTAGACTGCCGATTTTAAAGTTGCTGCCTGGTCAGTTGGTCGCAACGTTGAACAGGTTCAGTCTCAGCTCAGCCAGAATAAGAGTGCCATAATCGTTGTATGTGAATTCTGCATCACCCTGTAGTCCGCCCCTTGGGACGCATGGGTGTCAACCCCGTAGGTCGAGAGATTTCATCCATGATGATACATGTACACCTGTGTATGTGCAATTTTTGAGGCTGTGAAAACAAAGTAGTTGTTCGATATGACCGGGTCCTTCCTTCTCTTCAATGCCAGTCCAACCCAACATCGAGGAACCCGTGAACATCGAAACACAGTAACAGCAGCAGTGCGAACTAATGTCTTGTTTTAACAAAGTACAGCAAACAAATTATCGGTTACTAATACATATGGCATTCTTCCTGCCGCTATAATTACACCTTAAGGTTTCATGAGAGTCGGAAATGAAGAAGTCTCTTCTTTGGTTACCATTCATGAAAGGCAACCTAATCCTGGTCTAGACAAATCCTATCTCATGGTATCCCAATCTACAGGTGATCTACACTCTTGCTTTAAGGGAATTCGTAGAAATTTGATAACGTGTGGTGGAACAGATTACAAGACTCAAAAGGAAATGCATTCAGTGGGTTTCGCGAACATGTATACTGTACTTGTTCGTGGAGTGCAGCAGCTACCGTGCATACCATAGACAGCTGCAATGAGCGACACACAGAGAAACAGTGAGTCTGTTTCCCAGTGTGTTCCACTGTTTCCCAGTGTGTTCCAAACAATGGGAGTCACACAGAAAAATGGCCACACCGAAAAACATTACACCCACTTTACTGTGTTTACTATGGTACCACTTTGCTCTTTGCTTGTTTTGCTCCTGGAAAAGCAAACCGGTTGAGGCGTCCATCAGGCGACATGACTTCCCGTACATCCTTTTCTCTCTTTAACCCACAGGTCGGTGATCATTGATACTGACATTCTACCCATTGCCTGTTTGGCATTCACCATCCAAATGGCCATTTCGTACTTCATTAGATTTACGATTGGGCGAAGTAATAAAGAGTATTTAAACAAAACGTGATTCGCCAGCAGAGTAGGCCGGTTTGGTCTCTCTATATATTGACATTGTGTATCGTATGTGGACATTTAACGAGGGACCTTGGTCCTAGTAAACAAGTCAATGTAATGAGCTGGTTGTAGAGGGCTCGATAATAGAGTCAAGTAAAGTGCGCCGAGTTACAAGTTACAAGTTAGTTAGTACACACTGGATCTTTCATATAAATCACGGCTACATTTACCGGGTGTCAAAAACTAACATCTTTCTTGGTATAATTAGTTACTTTTGTCAGTCAGTAAGTAATGAAACCTGGGCCTTATTCATAAAATCTTGCTAGGCTTAGTTACTTGCTGACTGCCCAGTTTGTACAGATCAATGTACACAACTACATGTAGCAACCAACTAAGCTATAGGAAGATTTTATGAATATACATGTAGGGCTTGGCTTTTCGTGCTTTCACCGTAAAAAAACGCTAAAAGCACAAGGGGGAAAAGCACGAAAATCCAGGGTTTATAGTGATATAGTGGCATTTCACTTGGCAATATTTGAGGCTTTGAGCCCATAACATCAGCGTGTGAATAGAAACAAGGTCCCGTTGTTGGGTGCTGGAGCTGGTTACAAATTTTTGATTGGTTATTAACCAATCAGAAAGTGTATGTCGGCGGCGTCGGTTAAACCCGTGATGATGGCTTATGATTGGGTCCCTTGTCAAACAGCGCCGTCTGTTGATGATCTTTCACTTTTGGCACCAATCATGCCAGTGGTAGTGGGTCTATACCTATGGCCAACTGAACACTGAGGACGAGTGCAGTAGTCTGTCTAGCCTGATGCATAAACACCTCGCCTCGACTGGGCTAGAAGATATCCTGCTTTGTATTAACCCATCTTTGTTTGTCCAGTCTCCGTCCTAACGCAGGGTCTTATGAGGAATCAATAGGGTTGGTCAATTTGATTGCCCATACCAATAACTCAATCATTATTGATCCAATGGATATATATCTCAATTTCGATTGATCAGGGAGTCATTGGTCGACATGATAGCGGGTGATTGCTTCATGTTGAATCCGACGGACTAGGATCAGAGTCTGACATCACAAACCCGAGTTGATAACGTATCACAGGTGTGGCGATGGCTTTCCTTTCACCAGTATTTCCCGTTATGATGTCGTCCATGAATTGTGCTCTCCAGGCAGATAGTAGTTACAAATCGCCAACCTGTATTCACAGAGTTCGCAAACCTGCCAGGTCATCAGTTTTCCCGTGCCTTCTTTTCACTGACATGACTGGGGGAGTGTTATCATTGTAAACCAGGTGCTACTCTCACCTTTACAAGATTGTTGGTGTGAAGACGAGTTCACAACTTTGATATTGCCTTGAGAATAACCCGACATCGAGATATGACCAATAAAAGTAACAACATTGTTTGGACATGTTGGAGAAGTCTGCCCTATTAGGTGGACCCTTTAATATACCCTGTGGACGATGCCCTTGGGGCAAATGATGGGACTGGGAAAATCAGAAAATGTTATCATGAATTTGTCACGAAACTTCCGTGACATATTCATGTACGATAGCATTTTCTGATTCTCCCAGTGACTAAGTCATGTTGGTCATTCCTACGGCTGTAAATCATGTAAGCCATTCACGGTCGTGCAGTGACCCCTTTGTGAAGCCTTTCTTAGCCGGCGGGTCCGGATACCGTGAAGTAGCTTTATGTAATCGCACCCGTACACACGCCTTCATTCATAAGTTTGTTTACGGCACTTTGAAATTCCCGCCGCAGGCGAGGACGACACCACACCACCCTATCACACGTCACTCGATCCTCCTCCTCCGAAGGAAAAAAAACTGCACAAATTTAACTGATGGAATAATGGACGAAAAACGACAAATAAATAAAAAAAGAACCACTAAACTCACTTTCGGGAACCAACACAATGTTTTAATGTCACTTTACTTTTTTCAAAGTAAAGTTTACGAATAATTCTTCACAAGACCGTGATCTCTGAAAGTGTCTGATAAATAGATGCATCGAGCTTGGAATAAATGATTTAAATGATTTAAGGTTATTGGACTGTGTTGAAGAGAAACGTGTTTCATGTTTCCTCATTTGAAAAGTCTGTGCAGGAATCCTGAGATAGCATTGCATATTTTATAGACAGTGATAAATAGGTACAAGAAGAAGTCTTCGCGGTTGACATTCATTATTCAAAGAGAGAATTTATTGCATTTCTTTACATGCAGGCAATGTTTGGTTAATTTACGTGCAAAAAGCTTACGATCGGGCAGGCGCATCAGTAGAGTTGAACAGTCTGTGGCACCAAGGACCACATTAGGGGGAAACATTCTCAAACCAGATGCAATTTCTGTAAAGGCTATTACTGCAATTTATTGGGAGACGGATAAGATCAAGGAAAGAAGCTTTATATCGCTTTAACAGCGTTCTATTTAATACAGACTTGCACTTACGAAGCCTGACGGAACTTGTCAGGATCCATCAACAAGTTCACGGCCTTGTGAAGAAGAAAATAAATAGCAACAACCCATTTGTTAGAAATTTTACTCTGAATGCCAGGCTGCGAATCTGATCAGCAGTATTTTTATTGCCTCTTGACGATTTCTCATTGCATCTGCTTATCTCTCGAACTTTTTCACCTATTACTTTGCTGCTGTTGCTTTCAATTTTAATTGAGGAACTCATGCTTATCAGAAGAATCGTATTTTGGGCCTCACAAGTGTATCTATATCTAAATCTCTTCATAAAATCAGATCCCTCAATTTTTCAGTCCATACTACTCCCAAGTTATAGATTTAAATGGTACTGGGAGATTGTTCGTGAGCTTGTCTTTGAGCGCAAACTCGTTCGCCTCGGGCACATGATTAGACGATTTTCCATAATATGGACATGTGAGGATTGACTCAATCAAGCCGCTTTTCGTAAAACTCAGATATGTTCAATTTGTACATTTAAACGCCAAGACTCAAGAAGGTAAAACCAGCAAAGATAATGTATAATCTGATTTGTTTTGGGGCGAAAGCTGTGATTTTGTTAGCGGGCGCAAAATACGTGGCACTTGGAACATTGTCTTGCTACAAAAGCTTTTGATAGACTTAGAGTAAGAATTGGGTACTTGACGCTTACTTGTAATGAAATTTCTGCTTAACGAACGTCTGGACGAACGATTCGAGTGCGCAAATCCACAAACGGCGTACACTAACTTGAAATCGGCATTGTTGAGGAAGATATGCAACTGCCCGCAAACAACAACGGTAATGCCACTAAAGAAGTCAATGTTGTTTGTGACCGCTGTATTTTACGAGTTACAATTTCAGCGTTTTTGTACTAAAACCTCAAGGTAATGGACGCATCCATTCCGCTTGTGACATCGAAAAGATTTTTTATCTGCTTGATTGAAAGCGCAGCTCAACAGAAGAGCAGAAATGGGCCATCCCTGCTTTTGCCAAGTTTTTTCGAACCCCAACTTTCCCGTTGAACAAATTGTCGGATTTTTCGCTCGATACATGCTGCGTAGTTTCAAGGAAAGGAGTCATGTTTATTCTCTGTTTAACAACACTCCGAGCCATCAATACACTGGACGTCGGAAATACCGTGAACTAGATTGGACATCTTTTCTGTTGACACAAACCGTATTGCGCTGTATTACCGTGTTTGCTGAGGCCACTTGCGTCGTCACCTCCCCATATTGACTTGTGAGACGCGAATTTATGCACACAACGTTTGGCCAGGACTAGATCAGTGTGATTATCCGCAATAGTCAGACAGCATAATCAGTCATTTATGGGGTTAGGTACTGATCTATGTCTTCCGGCAGTCAGTAACCACGGAGACAGGTAAACGTGCGCTGACTCTTCAACATCTCGTCGAAAAAAATCAACCTCAAAATGCCCGCAACCGGCAAACTTGGATGGCGCTGCATTTCATGGTTGACGGTGTGGAGCTCATTTGCAATATGATAGTCTTGTGTCAGGGTATGTAGCCTACAAATCTGCCAAAAGGTATAACGTATATAGCATGGTAAAGAAATTCCAACTCTGTGGTATCTGCAATAAATAAAGAAAATAATTTTCATTTACTGTCTAAGTTACAAAGTTTGGGTTTATAGACTGATATCAACAACGGCAGAGGTATTATCCTACCTTACGCTTTAAGCCCAGTCCATCCTGAAACCTAACTCCGAAGAGCTGCTCATTCAGCGTCCATCTCTGATCATTTCTGACCGGTACCCATTTGTACCAACTGGTGGAGTGAATAAAGGAAGGCAAAAGACTGCCGAGAGAGTCCCACGCCGACAGTGGGATTCGAACCTAGGGCCTCATCCTGCCAGACACCTGAGCCACCTGACCTCCGCCGCTCTAGTTCATGCACGGCGTTTCAAACAGTGTTAATTTTTCATGATGACCACTGCACCTGAACAAACTGACATTACGCCCTCACCTTTTTTAACAGGCCAATGTTTTTATGAGAGCACACCAAGCTCCAGGTCCCGAATATGATTTTCGTTCAAAACTAATGCCTCGTTTATTCCCACCGCAGTCGGCGGCTCATTACGAGAAATGAAAGAACAGCCACCGATATGAGTAGCCACGTTCCTGTTGGGGTTTGACTAATCCCAGTGCAATTCAATCTAATGGTCAAGATTGCGGCGGCCGCCACCAGTGACAGCTACAGCATTTGATTAGTGCCCTGATTGATGTTTTGGGCAAGTCACTCTTGAAACCTTGCGACAAGGTACATGTACGGACCTTTTGGTCAAGTGTCATAACAACGCCTTTACGAGTCAAAAGTCACGAGGAAATTCGAGTTCTTATCAGGCACCAGGTGGTTTGCAAGTAATGTAGTTCTTTTGAGTGAAATAGTTTGCTCTCATGGTGCGGCCTTACAGCACGACTGATCGCTTTCTCACTTGGCTGATCCGATTTGCTTATTTCCCATCAGATTCAGACCAAACATGGTCTGTTTACTTGAATTGCCTGCCCGTCCCCTCCAAAGTTTTTACGCCATTGCTTTTCGCTTGCCTCACTAAGAATAACAAACTTGGGTCGATTGCTTGAGAACATCGATGTAGCAACTTAAGGTCTTGCTAACAATCAAAACCTGGGAAACTTTTACTGTACTTTTCGCGACTTTTGAATGTTAACATATGGTGGGTCATCAATCAATTCATTGAACAGATGACCTCTCATGCTGAACCAAACTCGATTTTCGTGAATTAGGGACACAATCAAGTATATAGGCTCTGAAGGGGGTCAGATAGAAGACTAGAAAATCGCTACTGCGGTGGTCAAAACACTAAAATTTTAGCACTTTTTCAAGGAATCGATATGTGACACAGCCGCCATGTTCGACTCGGAGCATAGTGCTGCCACCTGAGAAACTCGGCGAATGTGCTGACGATTCTCCACGGTGTGTATGTATGTCAGGCAGGTCAATATAGTAATCTCATCTACGCGTCGTCATCGGTGTAACGTTTTCTGGTGTTCCCCATACCTCAGTGTTACCATAAAAAAGGGCAGCTAGGAAGGCAACAACTTTTCAGAAAGGGAACGAAGAGAAATTTGTCACTCTCATTTTTCAGTGTGCCCCGTACAAAGACGAGAAACACAAGAAACAGAAACACTATGGCACTACCTGGCACTGTCTTCAGTATCTGCCTGAATGAATACACAGCTTCGACTCTTAATATTACCCGACCCGTTTCATCTTTCTGTTAAGAATTATTTGTAATTACAACGGCAGACGACATTACAATAAATCTTGCTAAATAGAACAATAGTACATTGTATCGCTTTGACGTAACGACAAAAAATGGCGATTGATGAGTAACTTGCCAGTATCGCGTTTTGCCATCGGGTAATTGCGTTATTTTACACGCAAAATACTACACGTACTTTACAACGTCCCGAACACGGAAATGAACAGTTTTATACAGACAACCACAACAGACGGAACGGACCATCTTCAACAAATCCTTGCTAGCCGATGTTCTATATTCACTTCCTAAAACCGAGATTGGTTTCATCCTTTTATGATAACGTTGTTTGCTAATGCTATCTGGTCGGATCGATAAGTGTGATGTTCGCTGTACACTTGTTTTAGATACATTCCGACCTTAGACTACATGTATGTATCAGAAACTGACGTTGGTACCCTTGTCAAGTCGGCCCATCAGACTGAAGCCGATCACCGGCTACCAGCCATAAAGGCAGATCTTGCCGGCTTAAGTGGTCCGACAATCGCTTTATATTCAACGAGTTAGAATGGCGACAATGTGTCCTCAATGTATGGTGGGTGGGTGACAGGTTGATTACGTTACTAAATCGTCGCATATGAATAAGGCTAACTTCAAGTGAAATGTACAACTCCAATGCATGGCAGGCCTACTTTCATTGGAATTACGAAAACGATTACAATGGATTTTATTATTCATAAAATATCCGCAGAAGGTGAAAATACATTTTTACAAGCAAAAAACATACATATAAATTAGATAAAGACAGGCAAATTCCCATGCAATCACTTACATGTGCAAGTTTTTCTTAAAGATAGCACCCGATAGAAAAGTCGTTCGTTTTGGCAAGTCATTTCATTACATTCGTCATTTCATTGTACTAGTACATTCGTCATTTCATTACAAAACGCCTTTAAATGGCAAGTTGAAGTTCCATCCGTTCTGCACTGGCACACATTATAAAAGGTACAAGCATTTGGAGCGAATGACTCTCTCTGTTTGAATCATTGCGTGCTTTCAAATTCAGGGAATTTGAAGCAATGAACATCAGCAATAAATTGATTGACATCAAAACACATCCACAGGCAGCCCTGCATGCGAACTAAATTATAAACTGATTTAATCGTCAAATTCTATCAATTCTGGGGAGTCACGCGTTTAATTACGGTTTAAAGCGATATAGCTGTTGATTGATAACGTGCTGAGAAATCATGACAACGAAAGCATTGTTACACTTCCAGAAGTCATATTTCTCTGCAAGATCTTCTCTGATCCCTGCATGCGTGACAGTTGGAAATGAGGAAAACTTCAAGATTTCTTCCATGTCATTGCTTCCTTGGCTTTCATCTAAATGTATCGCCCATCTTGACTTACTTGACTCTAGTCTTATGACGTGGCCAATACACGTGGGGTTCGAGGATGCTACCGCCCTGCATTCTGTTACGTACAGGCACTAAGGACCGAAAATCCTGTCTGGTAACAAACAAGAAAGTCTTCATTGAACAAATAAACATGTATTAAAACAATGAACCTTTCATACAAAGCGGCAATCTACAGATTTATTTCATGATATTGAAAATCGTCACCCACATGTGCGAGGACGCGGGAGCCCAGTGTCGTTTTCGTTTCCAACCTCCGCGACAACCGCGAATACAACCAAAGACACCGGATGGTGAAGTGAAGACGACGTCTGTCACACATTCAGTTTGTTTTGTACGAGGCTCTTGATTCTACGGGTAGACTGCCGATTTAAGTTGCTGCCTGGTTAGTTGGTCGCAACGTTGAACAGGTTCAGTCTCAGCTTAACCAGAATAAGAGTGCCATAATCGTTGTATGTGAATTCAGCATCACCCTGTAGTCCGCCCCTTGGGACGCATGGGTGTCAACCCCGAAGGTCGAGAGGTTTCATCCATGATGATACATGTACACCTGTGTATGTAAATGTACAATTTTTGAGGCTGTGAAAACAAAGTAGTTGTTCGATATGACCGGGTCCTTCCTTCTATTCAATGCCAGTCCAACCCAATATCGAGGAACCCGTGAACATCGAAACACAGCAACAGCACAGCATGACAGCAGCAGTGCGAACTAATGTCTTGTTTTAACGGCTTGTTGTACTTGACTCGATGACGCGAAGACTCGATGGCGCGATGACTCGATGACCGCCAAAATTATCAAAATGAAATTCAGCTGGTTATTTCTTAGAAGTGAAATGGATCAACAACGGAAGTGGACCGACGCAGTGTCGCCAGCTACCAAGAGGTGAATTGATTCAGCATAAATCATGAAATGAAGGATAACCTCGAAAAAGGCCTACAGCTCCTAAGTCCTTGAGAATTTACTATATGGATCCCTTTTGGAAAGTTGTGGAAAAAAGTGCGGGTGTCAGAAGGGTGCAGGAGAGAAGCAATGTCCATCTAGGGCTTTTTCGGACAATAGCACCGGTTTCCTCCTATCCGACGATCGGTTGGTACCTATTTTCGGACAAAGTTTATTTGACGGAACTTTTGTTTTTTAAGGTCACTGAACACAATGGTGACATTTTTTTTTTATTTCGACCCTTAATTCCCTTTTTCAACCCGGAAGTAAGCCTTTTTCTCGGAAAGTATTAGTCATATGACAATGGGACCAATTGCATTCGATTCTACGGGAAATTTTACATATACTATGTTAATCTTATCAAAATCGGAGAGGGTCGAAATTTTTAAAAAATCCAAAGGGGTATATTCAGCCGTGTTTGACCTTGAAACTGTGACCTTCGAGCTATGCCTTGAAACTTAATACACTTTTGCATCTCACTGTATATAATACAATGCGCACAACCGGTGCCACTTGGTTCAGAATATGGCGTCCGTCCGCCCATATCTACGTTATCTACTTCCGTTCTGACTTAATATACTTCCGTTGTGAGTTAATTTGGAAATTCGTTCTCGTCTTAATTTCGTAACTCGTTCCGAGTTTCTGTAATTTGTTCTGGCACCTAGGAGCCACCGTAGAGTTCTGAAAGGCGGAACTCGAATTAAAATAAGGCATTCACCAACTGTGCAGGAAATTTTAACTGGCCTTCTTCGCGCCTTCGAGTCATCGCGCCATCGAGTCATCGAGTCAAGTACAACAAGCCTGTTTTAACAAAGTACAGCAAACAAATGATCGGTTACTAATAACTCACGCAGTGAGCCGCGAAGCGGCTCACGAAGTGAGTCTAATGGTTACGTGTGTGTAAAAAAATCTACAAAATTCAATGGAAAAATCAATACAGAGATGTGTAGTCCGTGAATCTCAACACCTTGACGCAATATGGCGATTTTGTGGATGTCGTAAACCATCATCCTTTCCGCCGCGGCCCGAATCAGCCGTCCGCCGCGTCACGTCACGACGTCACGTCACGGTGCGCGGCGTCGCGAAAAACAACATTTGTAGGAGAGGCCAGCCGGCCGCAGGCCTCAAAAGGGAGGTCTGGGGGTCTCCCCCAGAAAGGGGGGGTTCGGGGGGTCTCCCCCCGATTAGGTAACGGCTGCGTGAGTTCACGAGATCACTGATCTTTACATATTACATATGGCATTCTTCCTGACGCTATAATTACACCTTAAGGTTTCATGAGAGTCGGAAATGAAGAAGTCTCTTCTGTGGTTACCATTCATGAAAGGCAACCTAATCCTGGTCTAGACAAATCCTATCTCATGGTATCCCAATCTACAGGTGATCTACACTCTTCCTTTAAGGGAATTCGTAGAAATTTGATAACGTGTGGTGGAACAGATAACAAGACTCAAAAGGAAATGCATTCAGTGGGTTTCGCGAACATGTATACTGTACATGTACTTGTTCGTGGAGTGCAGCAGCTACCGTGCATACCATAGACAGCTGCAATGAGCGACACACAGAGAAACAGTGAGTCTGTTTCCCAGTGTGTTCCGAACAATGGGAGTCGCACAGACAAATGGCCAGACTGAAAAACATTACACCCACTTTACTGTGTTTACTATGGTACCACTTTGCTCTCTGCTTGTTTTGCTCCTAGAAAAGCAAACCGGTTGAGACGTCCATCAGGCGACATGACTTCCCGTACATCCTTTTCTCTCTTTAACCCACAGGTCGGTGATCATTGATACTGACATTCTACCCATTGCCTGTTTGGCATTCACCATCCAAATGGCCATTTCGTACTTCATTAGATTTACGATTGGGCGAAGTAATAAAGAGTATTTAAACAAAACGTGATTCGCCAGCAGAGTTGGCCGGTTTGGTCTCTCTATATATTGACATTGTGTATCGTATGTGGACATTTAACGAGGGACCTTGGTCCTAGTAAACAAGTCAATGTAATGAGCTGGTTGTAGAGGGCTCGATAATAGAGTCAAGTAAAGTGCGCCGAGTTACAAGTTACAAGTTAGTTTAGTACACACTGTATAAATCACGGCTACATTTACCGGGGTGTCAAAAACTAACATCTCTCTTGGTATAATTAGTTACTTTTGTCAGTAAGTAATGAAACCTGGGCCCTTATTCATAAAATCTTGCTACATGTAGCAACCAACTAAGCTATAGAAGGTTTTACGAATGTAGGGCTTGGCTTTTCTTGCTTTTATCGTAAAAATGCTAAAAGCACAAGGGAAAAAGCACGAAAATCCAGGATTTAGTGACAGTGGCATTTCACTTGGCAATACTTGAGGCTTTGAGCCCATACATCAGCGTGTGAATAGAAACAAGGTCCCGTTGTTGGGTGCTGGAGCTGGTTACAAATTTCTGATTGGTTATTACCTATCGATGATCCTTCACCTTTGGCACCAATCATGCCAGTGGTAAAGAGGCTATGCACTGACGTCATCCAATGACGTCATCAATGGGTATGACGCGACGCTGGATGGAACTGCGCAGGTAAAAACCGTCAAAAGCGCTGCGCAGTTCCATCCAACATGGCGTCACACTGGCTGATGACGTCACGTGCATAGCCTCTAACTGAACACTGAGGACGAGTGCAGTAGTCTGTCTAGCCTGATGCATAAACACCTCGCCTCGTCTGGGCTAGAAGATATCCTTTGTAACCCCTCTTTGTTTGTCCAGTCTCCGTCCTAACGCAGGGTCTTATGAGGAATCAATAGGGTTGGTCAATTTGATTCCCCATACCAATAACTCAATCATTATTGATCCAATGGATATATATCTCAATTTCTATTGATCAGGGAGTCATTGGTCGACACGATAGCGGGTGATTGCTTCATGTTGAATCCGACGGACTAGGATCAGAGTCTGACATCACAAACCCGAGTTGATAGCGTATCACAGGTGTGGCGAATGGCTTTCCTTTCACCAGTTCCCCTTTACGACGTCGTCCATGAATTGTGCTCTCCGGACAGCCAGATAGTATTTACAAATCGCCAACCTGTATTCAAAGATTACGCAAACCTGTCAGGTCATCTGTTTTCTCGTGCCTTCTTTTCACTGGCATGACTGGGGGAGTGTTATCATCGTGAACCAGGTGCTACTCTCACCTTTACAGGATTGTTGGTGTGAAGACTAGTTCACAACTTTGATATTGGCTTAAGAATAAGCGGACATAGGGATATTATGACCAATAAAAGTAATAACATGATCCTTTTGTTTGGAGAAGTCTGCCGTAAGGTGGACCCTTACCATTTGGACGATGCCCTTGGGGCAAATGATGGGACTGGGAAATCAGAAAATGCTATCGTATGAATTTGTCACGAAACTTCCGTAACAAATTCATATACGATAGCATTTTCTGGTTCTCCCAGTGACTAAGTCATGTTGGTCACTCCTACGGCTGTAAATCATGTAAGCCATTCACGGTCGTGCAGTGACCCCTTTGTGAAGCCTTTCTTAACCGGCGGGTCCGGATACCGTGTAGCTTTATGTAATCGCACCCGTACAAACGCCTTCATTCATACATGTAAGTTTGTTCGCGGTACTTTGAAATTCCCGCCGCAGACAAGGATAACACCACACCACCCTATTACACGTCACTCGATCCTCCTCCTCCGCATGATAAAAACTGCACAAATTTATCTGATGGAATAATGGACGAAAAACCACAAATAAATTTTAAAAAAGAACCACTAAACTCACTTTCGGGAACCAACACAATGTTTTAATGTCACTCTACTTTTTTCAAAGTAAAGTTTACGAATAATTCTTCACAAGACCGTGATCTCTGAAAGTGTCTGATAAATAGATGCAGCATCGAGCTTGGAATAAATGATTTAAATGATTTAAGGTTATTGGACTGTGTTGAAGAGAAACCTGTTTCATGTTTCCTCATTTGAAAAGTCTGTGCAGGAATCCTGAGATAGCATTGCATATTTTATAGACAGTGATAAATAGGTACAAGAAGAAGTCTTCGCGGTTGACATTCATTATTCAAAGAGAGAATTTATTGCATTTCTTTACATGCAGGCAATGTTTGGTTAATTTACGTGCAAAAAGCTTACGATCGGGCAGGCGCATCAGTAGAGTTGAACAGTCTGTGGCACCAAGGACCACATTAGGGGGAAACATTCTCAAACCAGATGCAATTTCTGTAAAGGCTATTACTGCAATTTATTGGGAGACGGATAAGATCAAGGAAAGAAGCTTTATATCGCTTTAACAGCGTTCTATTTAATACAGACTTGCACTTACGAAGCCTGACGGAACTTGTCAGGATCCATCAACAAGTTCACGGCCTTGTGAAGAAGAAAATAAATAGCAACAACCCATTTGTTAGAAATTTTACTCTGAATGCCAGGCTGCGATTCTGATCAGCAGTATTTTTATTGCCTCTTGACGATTTCTCATTGCATCTGCTTATCTCTCGAACTTTTTCACCTATTACTTTGCTGCTGTTGCTTTCAATTTTAATTGAGGAACTCATGCTTATCAGAAGAATCGTATTTTGGGCCTCACAAGTGTATCTATATCTAAATCTCTTCATAAAATCAGATCCCTCAATTTTTCAGTCCATACTACTCCCAAGTTATAGATTTAAATGGTACTGGGAGATTGTTCGTGAGCTTGTCTTTGAGCGCAAACTCGTTCGCCTCGGGCACATGATTAGACGATTTTCCATAATATGGACATGTGAGGATTGACTCAATCAAGCCGCTTTTCGTAAAACTCAGATATGTTCAATTTGTACATTTAAACGCCAAGACTCAAGAAGGTAAAACCAGCAAAGATAATGTATAATCTGATTTGTTTTGGGGCGAAAGCTGTGATTTTGTTAGCGGGCGCAAAATACGTGGCACTTGGAACATTGTCTTGCTACAAAAGCTTTTGATAGACTTAGAGTAAGAATTGGGTACTTGACGCTTACTTGTAATGAAATTTGTGCTTAACGAATGTCTGGACGAACGATTCGAGTTCGCAAATCCACAAACGGCGTACACTTGAAATCGGCATTGTTGAGGAAGATATGCAACTGCCCGCAAACAACAACGGTAACCCTAGTTTGTTATGAACGCCACTAAAGAAGTCAATGTTGTTTGTGACCGCTGTATTTTACGAGTTAAAATTTCAGTGTTTTTGTACTAAAACCTCAAGGTAATGGACGCACCCATTCCGCTTGTGACGTCGAAAAGATTTTTTATCTGTTTGATTGAAAGCGCAGCTCAACAGAACAACAGAAATGGACCATCCCTGCTTTTGCCAAGTTTTTTAGAACCCCAAATTTCCCGTTGAACAAATTGTCGGATTTTTCGCTCGATACATGTTGCGTGGTTTCGAGGAAAGAAGTCATGTTTATTCTCTGTTTAACAACACTCCGAACCATCAATACACTGGACGTCGGAAATACCGTGAACTAGATTGGACATCTTTTCTGTTGACACAAACCGTATTGCGCTGTATTACCGTGTTTGCTGAGGCCACTTGCGTCGTCACCTCCCCATATTGACTTGTGAGACACGAATTTATGCACACAACGTTTGGCCAGGACTAGATCAGTGTGATTATCCGCAATAGTCAGGCACCATAATCAGTCATTTATGGGGTTAGGTACTGATCTATGTCTTCCGGCAGTCAGTAACCACGGAGACAGGTAAACGTGCGCTGACTCTATAACATCCCGTCGAAAAAAAATCAACCTCAAAATGCCCGCAATTGGCAAACTTGGATGGCGCTGGTGTGGAGCGCATTTGCAATATGATAGTCTTGTGTCAGGGTATGTACAAATCTGCCAAAAGGTATTATAGCATGGTAAAGAAATTCAAACTCTGTGGTATCTGCAATAAATAAAGAAAATAATTTTCATTTACTGTACAAGTTACAAAGTTTGGGTTTATAGACTGATATCAACAACGGCAGAGGTATTATCCTACCTTACGCTTTAAGCCCAGTCCATCCTGAAACCTAACTCCGAAGAGCTGCTCATTCAGCGTCCATCCCTGATCATTTCTGACCGGTACCCATTTGTACCACCTGGTGGAGTGATTAAAGGGAGGCAAAAAGACTGCCGAGAGTCCCACGCCGACAGTGGGATTCGAACCTAGGGCCTCATCCTGCCAGACACCTGAGCCACCTGGGGTAGCCGCATAGAAACTCCGCTAGCGCTAGCGGAGCCTATCGGTGTTAAAATGCATGGAAAAATGTACAGCACTATCGGCAGATGGGCTCCGCTAGCGCTAGCGGAGTTTCTATGCGGCTACCCCTGACCTCCGCCGCTCTAGTTCATGCACGGCGTTTCAAACAGTGTTAATTTTTCATGATGACCACTGCACCTGAACAAACTGACATCACGCCCTCACCTTTTTTAACAGGCCAATGTTTTTATGAGAGCACACCAGGCTCCAGGTCCCGAATATGATTTTCGTTCAAAACTAATGCCTCGTTTATTCCCACCGCAGTCGGCGGCTCATTACGAGAAATGAAAGAACAGCCACCGATATGAGTAGCCACGTTCCTGTTGGGGTTTGACTAATCCCAGTGCAATTCAATCTAATGGTCAAGATTGCGGCGGCCGCCACCAGTGACAGCTACAGCATTTGATTAGTGCCCTGATTGATGTTTTGGGCAAGAACTCTTGAAACCTTGCGACAAGGTACATGTACGGACCTTTTGGTCAAGTGTCATAACAACGCCTTGACGAGTCAAAAGTCGCGAAGAAATTCGAGTTCCTATCAGGCACCAGGTGGTTTGCAAGTAATGTAGTTCTTCTGAGTGAAATGGTTGCTCTCATGGTCCGGCCTTATAGCACGACTGATCGCTTTCTCACTTGGCTGATCCGATTTGCTTATTTCCCATCAGATTCAGACCAAACATGGTCTGTTTACTTGAATTTCCTGCCCGTCCCCTCCAAACATGCCAAAGTTTTTACGCCATTGCCTTTCGCTTGCCTCACTAAGAATAACAAACTTGGGTCGATTGCTTGAGAACATCGATATAGCAACTTAAGTCTTGCTAACAATCAAAACCTGGGAAACTTTTACTGTACTTTTCGCGACTCTTGAATGTTAACATGAGTATGGTGGGTCATCAATCAATTCATTGAAGAGATGGCTTCTCATGCTGAACCAAACTCGATTTTCGTGAATTAGGGACACAATCAAATTCAAAATTGAACGGACAAGACCATCGACAGCGGAAATAAGACAGATGAGAGAGAGTCTTTCATAGGAAATTGATTCTCTATATAGCTATCTCAATTCGACGATCCCTTCCACCGACAAGTCACAATATGCTTTGTTTAAATGACCGACAAGTGATCGGAGACTTTCATCACGAAATGGCTGTTGAGCCTAAGCTCCCTCAATAATGTATTTCCTATCGGATCAAAAGCAAACATCAACGTCCTTTCCTTCAAACGTGGGGTTTCATCGCTTGCCCATCCCCGGGTAGGTTCTTAAGATCTTTGATCTTCTTGGAAGTTTACATCCTGGCTTCAAAGCGTCTACTTGTCGAGAATCTGTTTCCCTGATAGCCTTCAACTATTAGGTAGTTTCCAGTGAAATGGACGCGGTTGAGTCAGAAACGGCTAAGCTGACAACGTATATAGAGTGTGACAAAATACATTGAGTCATTTCAAGTAGGCGAGGAGAAAATTTTGTCCTTTGATTTTTTTTGGGGGGGGGGCTTTGGTTTCTTTTGGGGGATATTTCAGGTCATTTTCGTTTCATTCCAGTTTTGTCATGGTGTTTGTAACTACATGTAATATGATTCAAGCCAAAGGAGAACTTTTCAGGTTAGATTTCAGTTTCAAAACTTTATTGAGCACAACCTAAAAAGCAAAAGCTGAAAAAAAGAAAAACGCAAGTTTACACTTTGTGTCTAAAGCATATCTTGTTCCCTTGACATAGGATAGCATTGCAACATAACCCAAAGGGCATTCCAAGCCTCTCTCCAGGTTTCTGGTTGTGGAAGTTGTCCATCCTTCAGCGATACCCACACGCAACATGGGGACCTACCTAGATTTGACGTTTTGGCCCATCGGAGAGTTCATGTCCCCACAGAAACCCGATACGGTACACAATCTTACCACAACCCCCGGGCCACGGTCAAAGGCAAGCAATTATTTACCCGTATCAGACGACGGTCAATGACAAAAACAATCAACCTTTCGATTGCCAATAATCTTGTGGCTCTAAATCCACATCCTTGGGCGAATTGGGGATGTACGGTGGAATATTTGTCCTCCACCGACACGACCTCGGGTATTCCGCACAAAGGCTCAAGACTAGATCAGCTCAATATCCGTTGCTGTCGGACAGGGGAATTCCAAATCCCAAAGGAGCTATCAAGATATCTCGTGGAAACAGGCATAACATTGAGATCATGTTTAATTCAGCAGGGTATGCTTTACTTGTTTTCGTTTGGACACAACAGGTGCTGAGAAGGAGCTGTCTTACGTTGCAGGAGATGAAGTACATGAATGAACAATATCTAGTTCGCAATTACATGTACTAACATTGCCAATACATGTACATTCTCACATGTAAGTGAGAGGAAAGACTTGTTGTATTTAATACCAGAAGGTATCAGTTCATTTTGTTTTTGGAGGGTTTTTTGGCTTTTGGGGTTATTATTTTGGTCTATCTCCTTGGATTTCAATCGAATATCCGGTAGTTACCACTCGTAAGAAATGAAGTAGCCTACACTACACATGTTTGTAGGCGGAAGCCATTCATTGACTCTTTCACTGTGTTCAATTTAGATAATACATTGTGGGTACAAACGAATCTAAACCCTAAACTAAGGCATCAATTTGAAAGCTCTAATGAGTGTCACCACTGTCACAGGGTTCTCGTAACTTTCCAGGAATCATTTACATTTTTCTGTTTTTATTTTGATGAAAGTGCCACTGAAAATGAAAAGGTTATTGCCATTAAAATGTGCAGTCAGATGACATACACAGATTTCTTGCCGATTCCGTCTACAGCAATGTTATTTCTTTGTTTGAAAGGTCATCACTTCCTATACATCACTGTCGCCATCGTCGCGATGGGCAAAATCCCTATGACATTCTATAATTACTTGTTTCCCACTCTTTCTTCTTCCCTTTCCCTCGCAGCAACTTACGGCACAAAGAACATTAATGTAGCAGTTACTCCGTACAGTTTCAAGTCAAATATGAATTCGTTATTTCACTCTCTTTACTTGTAGCTCTTTGTACATAATCCAGCCGAAGGCAAATGCAACAGCATTGACGTGAAGCTTCATTAAAATCAGCTAACTGTTGAAAAACAGCTTCGGTGTGTACAGCGCCTTTTCGAAACCGTAGATTTTTACTTCCTTGGCGACTTGAATTCAAC
The DNA here is from genome assembly GCA_002633025.1 of Notospermus geniculatus. Classification (NCBI taxonomy): domain Eukaryota; kingdom Metazoa; phylum Nemertea; class Pilidiophora; order Heteronemertea; family Lineidae; genus Notospermus; species Notospermus geniculatus. The sequence goes on from NMRB01000052.1 coordinate 517,260, forward strand.
GCCAGCGGTAGGAACACGTTCATTTCAATGTACCCCCTTCCTTACCTTTGATAATTCAAAAGGTGTGAAAAGTTCCGGTCGGATGTAAAATGGTCCAATTCGACTCCTCTGAGATCATGTACTTAATTCATCCTTCGTCATAAAGGAAAGCAATTATTGTGCCATTGAAACCGAGAGTTTAATGAGCAGTTGACGTTTCTTAATGCAGTGGCTTGTAGCTTGATACACGTAGAGGGGGTCCAAGATCAGAGACGAGGATGTACTTTGGAAAACAAATAGTAAATTTGTTACACATTGTACATGTATACTATGTATAGAAAGCACAACACGACGTTACAGATTCACCGAACAAAAGTAATTCTTCCCCTCAGTTTTCTTTGTAGTAATGGTAATCGTCAGTTGAAAGGTATTTGGTGGAAGCAAGGAACTGCAATCGGCCGCTTGACACGCGAAAGAAAGCTTAGAATGTTACGGCTTTTGTCCCTGAAATTGTTCGGCTATCACTCATCATAGCCCATTCATGATCGCGCTGAATCGATCAGAAATTATTGGTCCGTATAATGCCCAACATTAACCAATAACCGGGGAGCTCATTGTTCCATTCTGTTGCTGGAAAAGATAACAATATCTGTGCTTGTGTTATGAGGCTTGACAGGACAATTACCAAAACCCGGATATAAGTTGTGGTTTTTCGTGCTGGAACCAATCAGATGTCTGCGGAAAGTTGGTATGAAAACACGTTGAGTGGTGGACGAAGTCTGCGATAGAACGCCAGTAGATTGTATAATTATAATAAATGAGATAAACCCCAGCGTGAATCTCAATCAAGCACAGCGGTGGGCTGGAAGTTTTTTTTCCTCGCGAATAACCAGACATTGAGTGAGCGACATCCAGGACGTCACCATTATGAAACAGACAAAGGCCAAAAGTCTGATCTGCATCTAGACTTTCAAATTTGGACCAAAATCTCAAAATTTTCTGATACACAAAACAACGCTTGACTTTGATCAAAGTTGAACCAGAATTTGACAGTAGTGTGAAATGGGGTTTGCTGAACATCACAATTCATTGGGCTTTGCTAAACATAATATTTGGCTTTGCTACACATAAATAATGCATTGTTACTTTAAGTATTTTGTAAATCTTTTGATCTGAGGCCACTTTTCTGTAAGTTATCAGTTTTGCAAAAACCTTTTACAGGTCAGTTAACCTTAATTTCTTTTGATATTTAAATGTAGATTTGCAATCATTGGCCATCGTCGTATCAACGAATGCCGATGTTTGGTTGTTAAATTCATAGGAAAGGTACTGGTATAACTAGGTTTCAAATTCATCTCCCATGAACATGATGAAGAGAGGTCGGCCGCCTCTATTTAATAAAGGGGAAATTTATATCTGCTGACTAATACTCTTGGTTTCGTTTTGGGCAGATTTAATTGGCATGTGTAAGGTTAAAGGAAACTGTGCCCTGATGTGGAAGATTCAACGATATTTGCATACTGAATGTCTCTTTCAAAATCTCCATTCACATGTAAATTAAACTCGTAGAAACTTTTTAAAAAACGTTCTCATTTTCATTTTGGCGGATGCACCTTTCAACGATGAGATAAAGTTGCTTTAGGCGCAGCCATTTCCATTTAGAACAATTTATCGGCATTCCATTGAAATACAAAAACAATCATCGCTCGCTAAAGCTGTTTCTTCCTTCGATTTTCGACCGCTTTGATCAGCCACAAGAATAATAGTTTCCTTACTACAGTAATTAAATTGGGACTCCGTAAAACAAATTTCCATCAATGTAATTTGGGAAAACTTATCAATGTTTTCCGTTGGATCGCGAGGTTTTTTAGTATCGTATACGCGGAATTCGCTCGAATGTTTTGTGCTGTGGTTAAAAGAGAATTTCAAAATGAATTTTCAATCTGCTAATGATTTTATTGATATGAACCGAATAACGATGGGGAATTGATAGGCTTGTGCCCATTGCTTTGTGTGCAGATGGTTGTTTGATGATGACGATAGGCTTGTTTCGTAATTTCAACCCTTTTTTGCATTATTTATTTAAAAGAAAATTGACTACAAAAATACGATACACTACGATCAACACACTGAACTAAGCTAATTAAAAACTTCGATAAATACTTCAGCATCGTACTTGTTGGATGCCAATCTTGAGAGTTACCTGTAAGGCAAAACCTAACAAGTGGTTCTACCGACTTTTAAAAGTGGAAAAATATGTTGTTGTTTTTTCTTTATTTGATGAGACCAAGCCGACATGACAAAGTAAAAAAAATGGTTTCAACTCAATCTTGACCATAATGTTACTTGCTAGGTTTTGATGGCGATAAAAGTCAAGCAATGTTATTGAAGTACCAGTATGATCCCTTCATGTCTATCAAGCCATAAAAATGTCCGAATTTACTTAGAATTTATATGCATTTGTTAATATCTTTTGAACTTTCTTATTTATTTTTTGACTTACTTTTTATTTATTTATCTATTTTTATTTTATTTTACTTTTTGAACTTTTTATTTATTTATTTTTATTTTATTTTACGTTGCAAGAATGAAATTCGTTTCGACTAATAAGGTTTTTCGTGTCCTAACATCCACCACTGACTGAATTCTTCTTGACGGCTGTATATAAACCCTTTTTATACTTGGACAACTAACTTGGATAACTAACTTGGATACTACCTAAAACGTGTAGAAAGAGGCTGGCGGTAAAAGTGGCAGCCTGAAGCACTGAAATCTATCGCCATTCCTTTGCGATGACATCCACTGGTGTCTAAAAATAGAATTGATTAGAAACACGCTAATGAGCTCGGTATAAAAGCTCAGGGGAGGAGCATGTTGGATTAACTGTAGACGGCTGGCTTTAAGAGCGTTAACAAAGTCTCCCAATGCGCCAGTACATAACGGTATTATAATGTATTATTTGTTTGATATGATGCCTTAACGATATCCTGACCACATCAAACTAATCTTATAGGATAGTGTCAACAACATACCAATACCGGACAAATTTCATAGGTCACCAAATATTTGCAAGACGCTCCATGGCGTGATACAAGGGCTGTCCAATCAGGTTGGTTCCTGCCGCCAAGGGGAAGTACACTGTATAACACCCGGCTAATGCAAACAAATATATAACCATAAAATCGAGTTTATAACCCGTCGCCCTGTCGATATTGGCACTGTGTGTCGAATATAGGTATTTCACGCAGGAATGACAGTGGTCCCTGCTTTTAAACGCTCGTTAGGAGAGAAGGCCCTAAGCGCTCGTTGTCTATTTTTGAGATGCTGTTGGGGGCAATAAATGTTGTTGACGGCTTGCAATCAATAGTGATTTGACCGATATCCAAAATCGTCGGCAAAAAATGTCTGCAGCCTTATAATAGGAGCTGTCAGTCAGTTGATCAATAGGTGTCACCACTCGTACGGTCCAATTTGTATTGGTCCGCTAGAACTTTGCTGCCGTCTTTTGGCGATAAGCGCGGCTAGCGAATACAAAGTTTTTGTGAGTTGATCAAGAGGATCGAAGTAAAAATCTCTGCTGTGGGAGAATGACTGTTGTGCTGTATGTAAATTCATTTTATGATGGCAAATGTCTACCACACAAAATGATGATGAAGTGTTCAGCCGTTTTTATATCGTGTTTAATTGGCCTGCAATATGGCTGCGATGACCTTGAGCTGTCAACATTTAACATCTCTCAAATACAAGCATACTTCATAATATGAAATTTTCCTGTGACTGATAATTAGCAACAGTCAGTGGCACTGATATTAGCGTTAACGAACACTTCAGTGCCAGAAGAGAGCAGAGGAAATGCTTTGTTCATAATACAGCATTAGACTATTCATCTTCGCTGTTTTGAAGATTTTGTTTCCATAAGATACAGAGGCTGAGGCGGTGTGATATTTTTTAATGTTCCCTATCTGGGAGTGTTCCCCTGCTATTGTCTAACGGAACAAGCTGCGACTTGACAATAGGGGACACACAGCGAAACGTGTCGTTCTGTCTACCAGCTTTTCCCAAAAAATAAGGAAAACACTGACATACGGAAACACAGGAGATATTACACCGCCAGTATACCACTGACGATGTTGATGATTTATGTTGATAGTTCATTTTGGCCAACGCAATAAAAATAAATATACATACTGATATTTGAAAGGGTACTGAGGGTCGCAGGGTACTGAGGGACGCCTCGTGTTAGCATAGGTCATTGAACAATCTTTTTTGAAGATGAGGATTTGGCCTTGTGGTTAAGGCGTGCTGCCCCTTAGTGCTGGCGATTGATGCCTAATGCGAGGATCCGTGGGTTCGAGTCCGGCAGGAAGCTATGTCTGTCACCCCAACCCGTTTCTATTTTCTGTACTGATATTTGAAAAATACAATGTACTAAAGCAGTATGGCCAGGGACAAAACCCAGATCGCAAAAGTGATCGCTAACAGCTGTGCCCTGTGTCAGGCAAGAAATTCGGAAGAAAAGTACATTTTCTTGTACACAAAATGAACCAGGGTTGTCGCAAATTGTTATATTGCTTCACAGTTAGACTCTTCTCGGGACAGCTATCTGTCGATACACACCAAGCGTCCCAAGCAACATTTCCAGAAAAAAACATGGTTATTACATGCCGTTGGTCGATTTCTATTCCCAAAAGACGGAGATACAATTACGCATAGAACAAGAGGAAAGCTACGCTCTTCGATCCGTTATACCCGCCGCGTCGGCTTGGTGGTGTGATCTAGAGACGGCCAGGATATTAATAGTCTTCTTCATCAAACTGATCCCGGTGGCCATAGCCAGTGCAAAATTTACTACCAAGTCGGATAAGTATAGTAGCAAAAAACCATCGGAAGGTTGTTGCGGCTGAATGGTTGTTGTTATTGTACATGACATGTGTACACATACATAAATGTTAGGGCCGTTGTCCCGAAATAAAAATGACAAAGATGGACATCGCTTCCATCAGATTCTTTCATATTTGAGCAATTCGCTAAAACAATTTAGTAACAATTTAGGCTAGATGTAGTACATCGAGAGAAATGGAATTCAACTTTGGAATGAAGGCAAACCCTGGCTCCTGTTTACGACCCTGACTCCCTGTAAATGTCATACTGTGGCTTGGGGACGGACCCTACATACATGTAGGCCTATTTGTCTGTGGCTCTAAGGAACAAAGTTGTGCGGTAGCCTACATGTATATATCAAAACCATGGTTGTTTGATGTTACCTATGGAATTATCAAGAATAGTTTTTATGTGTTTGTTTATCAGTATTTAGCCATTTATTCCTGATAATGAATGAGCTAACAGACGACACTTCAGTCCTACTGATCAATGAACCAAACAACGCCAGGTAGTCATGGATTCCATCGGTGATCCAGACTTTTTACATTTCATCATTTTAACGTCAGCATGACTTGTACATGTTTCTCTGACGTCAGAGTCTACATGTATCTTGATGATGCTACGTCACAGCTGTAAATAGTCCCTTTTTCATGGATGATTCAACTTCCAACAACTTGCAATTGAAGAGAGCTTAAAGGGCAATGTGCCACGTAGTTTGCAAACTCAAACGACACATATTCTATAAATGATATCGGAAATCAACAAAACAGGACGACATTATATATTTTGGGATGCAGTGTTTGCCGGAGTTTTCCAACACAAACGGTGTGTTTCACCACCCACTACCCCTGTATTGTAAAAACAAACACAAGTTTTGTTTCGCAGCCAATTTTAACACGAATTACAAAAATTGTGCATTATTTTCAATGTTTTTAAAATGTCAAATTGCGAAGTTGCAAAGTTCGAAAGGGAAATGCGGTTTTTGATTTTCCAGTGAACAAAAAGGCAAAGAGCTTTGCCGCTCCTCGCTTAAAAGAACGTTTGTGATTGTTCATGCACCGTGCATGCTTCTGATGTTTTGGTGTTGACGCAGAGCAATTGATTGAAACAGTAAACAAAACACTTGACAACATTAAGCTTCAACTCTTGTACATTTTGTCATCTATTAATATACCATGTGCCGCTCTGTGCTCAGAGTTTGCATAAGTAATTAACGACCTTTTGCTCTTACCGCATCGATCTTCATCTGAGTCTAAATCGTGAAATCTAAAAATCATAAACTACGCGTTTGTTTTAATTATGTTTAGTTCACTAGTGCCATTAAATCGCTGCAGTTACAAATTGTTCATTTATTGAAATTATGGTGGATACGCGGGATACCAGGGGGAGAAAGCTGTTCATTCTTCGCTTTACTCATGACCAACAGGTAAAAGAAAAAATTATAATGCTCGCTTGATATTTTTTTGGTAAAACCGAATTTATTTCATCTTCACTTCTCTCCTGTTGCAGGGGTCATTTTATCTGACATTTAAATGAAAACAAAATTCTTTAAAAACCTTCCGTAAGTTGTGAAGCAATAAAAAATGCCAATAACATTTCTGGCACTGTATTTCTTTGACAAAAACCTTTCTTTCTAATCCTCTCTACGGATGATTCGGCGACGGAAGATAAACACAGAATCAACTGCAGCTTTAACAAGACAAAGTTGTGTTCATCCATTTTACAAAACAAGATTTGTTCCTTTTTCATCCCGTTTCTTAGGATGCCATTACGATAAGACGGAAGGAGGCTGGAATAATGGCTTTTATACGACTATTCAGAGCTCCATGATTGGAGTTATTGCGAACAAAATGGCCACCAGGACAGCGATGATAGGCAACTCAACCAGAAAATGAGTTGAATGGCGCATTATTTAGCTATCGACATTATTCAGAATGAAATTAGCTTCGCTTTTGAAGATGATTAAATTAATGAGTAGAATCGTGTCAATTTGCTTTACGATTGTTGATAACCACGAAATCATGGTTCGTTGTGGGGATGGAGGTTCTTCACTGACGTCACAACGGCCAGGTGACTGCAAAGAATCGGCCATGTTGGCCATCAAATGTTTTGGAACCTTAAAACAGATTGACGTGTCTGTTTTGTGCGCCTTTGTCAATTTGCGGCAAATTCCGTCAGCCTATTAATGGGGCCGGTGCCCTGGCAGACAGAGAACTGTAACAGATACAGCGGGTCTACCAATTATTGAGCATTTTATCACAAGTACATTTATTTTAACGCTAAATGTATAATAACAGTTCGTTTCTAAATCAGTTCGGCAACATACATTGAGTACTATGTCATTCTCCTTGCTAATGTACGTCAATAAATTTGTCCGTTTGAAACGCTAAAGGTTACATTTGGAGCAATTAGGCCTGCTCGACTCAACTTATGCACTCTTACTCTCGATTTCGAAGAAACTTAATCTCAAATTCCTCGAACGAAACGAAAAGTGTGCTCATTACATTAATCTGTAAGCCGATACCTAGTATCACTTCACTTTTCCGATAGATGAGTGTGATGCATTACATTTTTAAAAGGGGCTCTAAAAGAGACAATTTAGTTAGCAATTCGTTGTACTTTGTTTTTGCCAAACAGGGCCGTGCAGTGCTATTGCTTTTATTGCTTTTGATCAACGGCATCTCCCAATCACATTCAATCACTGTCATTGGACACCGAGACGATCAACTCGACAATAAATATAATGCGACCACAACTGCTTTTTTGTCCTTTGCCTAGTTGTTAAAGATGTCCAGAGTAAATTTCTGGTGACGCTGACGCCAGAAATGCATATCAACTCACGTCATGCATTGTCATGGCTTGAGGATAGTTATTTATTGCTTAAAGGTGCTCTAGTTCGAATTGTAAACATTACGGTTTGTTTATTTACATGGTTGATTATAATAGTTATTTTTCCTCGGGCAGGTGGCAGCACCATGTATACCAAAACATTAATGTTATCTATTTTTATATCTATCTTGATAAATATTCTTGTATCTGAAATATATTTATGATTTTACGCTCAAAAACAAACAAAACGTTGTGAAAGGCGAGATTTAATTCGATTTTATCTGATTTGTTAGTACCAGAAGTTGACAATAGGTGGCACACAGTAATGTTTACAATTCGAACTAGAGCACCTTTAAGAAGCAACTTGAGAGTCGTTATTTTTTGCAGCAGGTGGGTTGTACATGCTTGCGAGATTAGTTGATATGTGAGTTGCATTTGAGACAAAAATAAGATTCCTGCCACATGGCCAAAAAATAAGATTCCTGCCACATGGCCTCACTCAACCGTAGGTTTGGTGACGTCATTGTAACGATAATTGATATAAGTTGGATGCCCCGGTGATTCGGTAACTGATGTGCCATTCTTTTTTAGACTTACATGTATCGTGACGTCATTATTATGATTATTATTATTAGATTCTGTACAAGGTATTTTCGCCCTAAGATTTCGTCCTTTTAATGATGACGAACTGCTCATGAAAGTTGGAACATACATCACCTTGTGACATCCCCAAATAGTGAATTAACAGTCATGATAATTTGCATAGGTCAAAAAGGTGACTGTTCGCGGTGTACGATTGTCGTCATTCATTCAAAAGTCACGTATATTTGTACGTTTTGTCACGTTTTTCAGTAAATGGCCTGGCTATTTTGCAGAATCATGCCCATTAAAGAGGCGCATCATGAATATTGGTTGCACGTGTTTGGTGTTTTCATTTCAACATCGTTTAGTCAAGGTTGCAGTCGACAAGAAAGGGAGCGAGCACTAAGAACCACTGATTATCTCAGGATGGGTTACACCTCTCATTTTGGAAAACATTGTTTAGCGCTCTTTACAAGGTTCTTTTATCTGTACCGGTAATTTTCGCTGCTGTATACCATTGCCATTCCACACGTACATCTGCAAACCATGGCCAGCATACATTTGTCATGCACACTAGCCATCTAGTATCGCATCAAAAAAGACACAATGTATATAATCGGTGGGCAATTTAGAAAATACTCGAAGTCAAGATTATAGTGATCCGCGTACAAGTTGCTAGAATCTCATTCGATGCCGTTGCCTGGCGTAACTCGAGTGGTCATAAAAAGTAATGAATTGCTTTTCCCGAGCAAATGTCCAGGGACGTCCAATTGTACACATGACTGATGATAGTCACAAAGGCTTGCATTAACTGGCCATTTTTCAAGGATGCATAGAGGAAACTGAAATGCGGAGAAGAGTGGAATATTAAAAAGATTAGGGACGGCGTGTTGCGTATGGCATCTTTTAAGCCTCTCACTCTCCAATCCTACACTGTTAAAAAGTAATAGATTTTACAGAAATATGTATTGCAGCAGAGACTCCGTAACTACAATGGGTGATTTCAAATGGGTGACTACAATGGGTGATGCATTAAAGCATTGTAAAACCGGTCTTAAAACAAACTTTGAAATTACCCAATGTATTTTGTAGATTCTCAGATGATATAACGAAAGTTAACTTCGCAACTCTTCTCCTCCAACAGAGACACTAGTCAGGGGGGTCCACGATTTCGGAAGAGGGGCGCACTGTGCTAGAAACATTGAAATCTGCGGTGAATTTCAATGATTTGCACCAAATTTCAGAATTTCACGGTCGATTTTACAGATTGTTGGCAGAGGGGGAGGGCGTGCGCCGGGTGCCCCCCCCCCCCC